>JAAGNO010019618.1:65985-90747 GCA_033439905.1 Ceryle rudis | reverse complement strand
TTCAGATACCATCTTGAAAGTTTAGAGCCTCATTATTCTATGCACCTTCATCTATCTCATTTAAAGTTATCACCACAATAGGGGGCTTTAAGGAACCTTGTGATATAAAATTATTTGTTTGGGAACTTGTATTATTGATCTGTATGTTTCAATAATGTCTCTAAGTAGTACATGGAGATTCTGCTTGTTCCATGTGAACTTTAACACTCAGCATTTGATCTTAGTGAGAATTTTGAGAACCTACTAATTTGTCCCAGATCATTTTGCTAGTTAGATTCAGAATTCCCACAGACCTACTAAATGGTAAGATTTGCTTTGGGGTTTTGTTCTGTAGAGGGCGGGAGAGCAATCTAGTCATACAAACCTCTTCATGCAGGTACTGATAAATGAAGGAGCATCTGTGTGTCTGGACCCAATGACTTGAAAGGCAGGGAGAAGTGTAGGGCATCTGTGTTTCAGAGCTATGCTTCTGTCTTTAAAAATATGTGGTACGCTCCTACTTCTTTCTGACATGAAAATTAAAGATCAGCCAAACACCAGAAAATGTAGTAAAGCATGTAGAGGTAGTAATTTGGTTTCAACAAAACATATGTTGTTTTTGTTTTGTTCGTTTCGTTTTGATTGTTTATGTTTTGTTTTGTTTTCCAATAATTTCAAATGGGATTCGTTGAGTGAATGTGATAGTGATTTTTCTAACATTCTACACAAGAGAGGTGTCAGTCTCAGCTGGTGCCTCTGGCCACTACTGTAGCATAAATTAATATTAAGTAATTTAATAAGCATAGAGTTGTTATCTTACACTGCTGAGAAATTGAAGTGTCTTAAATATTATGTATGCCTATTAATTACTTTCACATCCTTTCCACTTTTATTGACATAATACTTACAAAGTAAACGGAGCATTCTGAAAGCAGTTGTCTCTGTGACAAGTGAGTACTTAACGACATTTTTGATGAGGTGTCCCTGCACTCTAAAAGTGGTGTATTTTTAAGCTGTTGAGCTACACTTTTTTTGCCTTCTGTTAAAACCTGAATGTTCTCTGTCAGGAAATTGAAAATTCCCTATAAAAGCTGATGATCAGAAACTTGAACTGCAGGCAAAATTTGAGAGTTTATCTTATTTTGGGTTTTACCTGAAGATGCCTGTAACTATGGTCACTGAACTAGAAGTTTGGTTCTAATCATTGTTACTGAAGTTTGTCCTTTGTTCTGTTCTAATTTTATATTCTGGTTCTGTTAATGTATAGTAGTTAATAATGGTAAATGACATTGTTTTAATGTCATAAATGTCATTTCTACACCCTTCATTGACATTGCCTGGGTTGCTTCAGAAGTATAACCATTCACATTGACAATCTGGATTAATTTAAACTGTTTAGGGCCTTGCTCAGCACAAATTCATCTTCCCTTTGATAAGTCTGCTACAATTCAGGTAATTGTGTGGGGAGCAAGTAGGAGTGTGGTTCCTACACATGAGGCACTTTAAATAATAGGAAATCTGTGAAAGTAATTTTTTTTTTCTTGTTGGCAGGGATTTGAGCCTGCCTTTAGAAAGGCAAGTGACTTAATAGTTCCTCCCTCCAAAAGATGGGTTATGTTTGTCTGAATCATCTGAAACAACCTGTTCAAAAAGCAGCAGAAAGTCACTTTTTAAGGGCCTATCACAAGGTGTATTTATTTTCTGTGCTTGAATTTTCCTGCTTGACCATAAAAGGTCCTTGGAGTGAATTACTTAGTTACTTTTCTATTTATTTGACACTAACACACTTGGCAAAGCTGTTCCTAAGAGTACTGTGTTTTAACGTCTGATGGATTACACTAAGTATTACTCTGACCTGTCAGGCTTGTAACCAGAACACTATGTTAAGGTGCACTCTGTCTTAAGCCAAGTAACTTGTGTGGCTAGCCTCAGGGATGTTTCTGAACTTCTGCTATGGGTTGAGTTAGAACCAAATAGATAGAGCATTATAGTGTGGATATAGTCTCAGGAAACGGATTTCTCTTTTGATCGCTTCCACGTTACTAACCTGTTTTTGCCACAGGAAAGCATGAAGCCTTTAAATCAGGGACTTTTGTTTCTTCTCAAAATTTAAGTCAATTTTACTGCTTGGATTTTTCTCATATGCAGACTTCAGGTTATATCTGATAAGCCTGTGAATGCTAAAAGGTAGCCTGACATGTTTCTTTTGAAATGAAATAGACTAGAGACTTCCTCAGGTATCTCTTTTCAAGTCAGTATTTCATGATGTCCCAAATTTTGATTCTTTATCCTTTCAGCTACCCATCAAGAAATGAAATCTAATGTTATCTGTATGTGGAAAAACCCCATTGATTTCATGTGTAATTTATTGTCACGCACAGTTCTAACAGTAAAGCAGCCTTCTCTCAGGGTTTAGGGGATGTGTTGTGAGAAAAATGTTTCTTACCTCTCTAATCAGTTGGTGACTCTCACTACTTTAGTCACCAGTTTGTCAGTGTACTTCATGTATAAAGAAAGGATATTTTCACCTTCAGCCACATTGGAATTTGATTAGAAATACCCAAAAGAAAAAACTTCAGAGCCACCTGTAGTCTATAGGTAGTTTAATGGTTTGTGTATGCAGTGCCTCTTGCTTTAGGAGCTACATCTGGGAATTAGAATACGATAACTAAATTTTTTTGGTGAGAATTGATATGTACTGCTGTATCTGTGAGCAGAAGGATCGTTCATCATGGAAGAAAGATTCTTGAAGCAAATAACCCACAAAATGACATGTATGCCCTGTAAAATGTGAAGCTCCTTTTATTGGAAGAGGTTGACAGGTTTGGTTGGCAGATAAATATAATTTTACCTGGTAATGGAACAGCACATTTTCCGAAGAGGAAATACAAAGGAGTCTGGAAAGATTTGTTTGTTTGTGGGTTTTTTGTTTGTTTGGTTTTTTGTTGTGTGTACAGAAGTAACTTATGACCTTATAAAGAATAAGAATTTCTGAGTTTCTTAAAATATAAAATTTCCAGAACCCAACTTTTTAGCTTGGGTTAAGCTAGTAAATAGATTTTCATTATTTGAGATGGGGAAAAAGTGATTTTATTTTTTAAACAAAAAAGCCAGGAGGTAAAATTAAAGATGTTCAAGATGGCAAGCGAGGCTACTTAGGAAGCTATATCGACAATTAAGCTCTTTATGAATTTCAAGTCTGCTTAGCTTTATACTGAGGAAACTTCCCACAAAAATATCGCAGGGTTTCATGTCTTCACCACTAATTATGGTTTGCTCAGTTTGCAATCAAAAAGTGAATTTTTTTTTTTATTCTTCCCCCCCCAAATTCCTAGCACTACAACTGACTGTGGTATTTGACATTTACTTAAGTAATTTTTAGTTACTGTTTCACCAAGTACGATGAAGGCTTGACTGTAGGGATCATGCTCAAACTCCTACCATCAGTGTTATGAACCACCAGCCCATTAAGACACTTATCAGATACTAATATGTTTATTGTCCATCTGTTGAAGCCAGCTACTCATAGGATATTGATGTTCATGTTTTGACTTACGCTGTTATGTATTTGATTAGAAACTTCAAGTAATGTATTTAAAGTTGCATTGTGCAGGCTGAGATGCAGGAAATACTGCAGTTTACTGAATCACTTCAAAGTTGCTAACTTAAGATGCTATAATAGTGTTCAATTTTCTTAGTTCTTGTAAGATGAAAAAAAGTTATTCAGTAGCTCTAAAATTCCTAATGTTTTTTGTACGAGTGCTTCTTCTTGCAGAAATAATAGAGAATATTTGACTAATGAAGGTGCTGAAAATTGATTTTTCTATGTAATCATCTTAATTAGTATTTGAATATTTGTATTGTCCCATGTTGTGCTGACAGCCATGGCTACAGCACTTTTCTATTGCTTGAAAAATCCCCACTTTTGTTAAGGTTACACAGATGTGTTGCAATAGACTATGTTACTATATTTTTAAATACTTCCAAATTAGTTTTGGAGACAGTGACTTCTAATTTACTGAAGCCACAGTCTCTTGCTGTGTCCAGATGCTACTTACTGCAGGCATGTGACATTCATTCTTTATAACCAGAGATGACCACTTAAGGATACTTACAGGGCAAAGTGTGAAGGTTTTTTGGCTTGATAATCTGAATTTTACCTTTGAATTTTCAATGTTGGTGTTGGCCTTAACAATTTGAGGACTGAATGAACAATAATGAATACCAGCAAAGAAATTCTTTATGCTTTAACCTTTGGCTCAAAAGAACGTGAGGAAGGGATGGGCACTTTTTATGGCTTAGTTAGTCTTACTGTGGATTCCAGTACTCTGTTCCTGTCCATTCTCTCCCTATTAGTCTGCAGCTTGACCGTAGGTGTTGTGGCTCTGACCAATAGGGATTGTCTCTGTGCCACCTCCAGTGTGCTTTAAGTGTAAGCCCAGTTATATATGCTGCTGTACTTTGGGATTGCTAATTGAAGGGAAATACACTAGAGAAAAAGATGTTTATTTTGTTAAATGCATTTGAAAACAAAGGTGTTGGTGTAAAGGTGGCAATCTTTACACCAACATCAAACAATTATGAAATTTACAAGTTTTGAAGTGTACATCTATAGAGAGAATCACTTTTTTGCCTTCTAAAAAATGTTTAATACAATATTCCCTTTGGATTTTCTGATTTGTTAATATTAAATAATATTAGAATGACTAGTAAGAAGTGTGTGGTTTGTGTGCTTATTTGTCTAACGAGGTATAAGGTTCCTGAAGACTGTTGTTCACTTCCTTCATAGAACCCAGACTTGTCTTCTGTATAGGAGTAATTAATTTGAGCCTGACATAGTTAACATGCTTTTAACTTAATATCAGTCTTAATAAGTTATATATAAAGTCTCTGATTCAGCAACCTGTCTCCATAAGGAAGAGACCATAGACTAGTGTCTAAATTATTTAATATAAGATTAATTCCCAGATTTGAACTCATGTGTAGCCCAACAGACTGATTAGTTTAATTGAAGTGCGGTGTGTAAATCAAAAGATTGGAGTTCAGATTTCTGGTGTATAGCCATTGGTTGAAAATTTATGAAGTTTTAGCTTCTGAAAATTTTAAAATAAAATTAAAATCTGTGATCAGTTTGCAAGGGAGAAAATACTGGCCTGGTTCAAATATGAACTTGAAGTTAAAACTTGTTCTCTGGCACAGACTCAAAGTACGTTGGGTGATTAGATGAACGTATTTTGTGTTGCTGGGCTCTCAGAACAGTAGAAAGGCAATAGGAACTGAACGTAACTGGAAAAAAATATGAACAAATATTGTAGTTGAATTAAATATACAAGGTGTAAAAGTGCAACCACATATAAGGTAATCATGGGTGCAGTCAAAATAAACCCCCTCTTACTGAATTTATCTATCTCCATGACTGAAAGTACTGTTCTTCATTCCAGCCCATCTATTATTCTTTGTTATGACTGATCATCACAGCTACCATAACTGTTAGAGAATCACCATATAAAAATGGCAAAATTTACATATAAAACCACCAAAACTTGGCACTTATTACACAGTTTTATGGAAAGAAAACTGTAGGAATTGAACTTTATAGTGTGTTTAAAGATTTTTCCTTTTTCTGGATGGTAGTACTTTAATAGAAGCATTGTCAGTTATGACTCACAGTATGAACTGTTCAGTTATATACATATATATAACTATATATCTATATAAATTTTTGAGTGTTCTGTAAGAATGTAGCCTGACCTGAGAAGTTAAATGCAGAGAATTCGAGAATCTTTGTACTTAAACATAGTTGCATTTTAAAGAAACATTTTTAAGAAAAAAAATAAAATGATTGCATTTGTTTTTTCATTGATCAATTGCCACTGGATTTGTTGAGAGATGGCAGTAAAAAATATTTCCTTTTTGAAGGTCTTTTGAAGAGATAATGTGTGTAGCTTAGCCACAAAATGTGAGTGTGGTTGTATTTCTTTTACCTTAGTAGGGTTCTGATCCTGCAAAAAACATAGATGTGCCAATACTATGTCCAGCCTATACTGTAATTCATGGGGCTAGGGCTTCCTACCAAGTTACCTTCAAATGGTATTTACTGTATGGTATTAAGTACCTTCCCATATTGCCAGTTCTCCTAATTTTATTGCATGTCACTTTATTTTTCAAAACCTCTACTTTTTACAGTTGTATGGTTTTGTAAGATTTTCAATTTATTTTAGACTAGCACTTTAAATTTAGACTTAACACTTAATATTCCTGCCCTCATAGTTCTAGAGAGCCTTAAAAGTGGAAATTCTGTCTGCTGTAGAACAAGAAGGCAAGTAAACCCCCTCTAGTATTTAAAATAAATTACTTGGTTTTAAAAAAATAGTATGGGGATATTTAGCTAACCTGCATTTTCTCTGTGCCTGTTCATACTGTGACAGTAGAATATAACTGTATCAGGTTCTGGACTCAATCTTGGTAGTTGGGTGTTGAGCAGTAGGCTGGAGTTTATGGATGTTGTGACATTTGCTCTGCCCATGGCAGTGCAGAATATCTTGTTTGAAAAAGTTACTATGAATGGTTTAAGTCTGTTTATTTTGAAGATCTTGATTATTATGCTATTAACATGAAAGACATTTTTTTTGTAGGAGAACTAGCAGGTGGTACACTTCTATTAAACTACAGAGATGAGAGCCAGCCAGCAGTGCAAAGTGATAGAGATGCTTTTAATGAGCAACTTTGTTCTTTACAGGACAGGGTGTAGGGACACTAAGTATTTTTAAGTAATAGCATATGCACTTTTTCCTGCCTGAAATGCTGGTCAATTTTGAAGCTTGCAGGCATGTCATGGAAATGAGAGTTGGGTCTTGTTCAAGTTATGTAAATATTCAGTCCTTAAAGAATAAATCTGTGGTAAAGACACATCATGGTTATTCTTGTTATCTTCTTTGTAGTCTGTGGGTAGTTTATTTTTCCTTGTGTACTGATTGATGTTATTGCCCTACTACTCTCCATCATTTTTGAAAGATCATGGCCAACAGGAGAGGTGCCTGAGAACTGGAGGGGAGCCAGTGTCACTCCGGTCTTCAAAAAGGGCAAGAAGGAAGATTCAGGAAATTACAAACCAGTCAGCCTCACCTCCATCCCTGGTAAAATGATGGAGTGGCTCATTTCAGAGGTCATCTCTAAGCACTTGTAAGAGAAGAGGGTTATCAGGAGTAGTCAGCATGGATTTACCAAGGGGAAGTCATGCTTGACTAATCTGATAGCCTTCTATGATATTGTAACTAAATGGATAAATGCAAAGAGAACAGTGGATGTCGTCTGCCTTGACCTTAGCAAGGCCTTTGACACAGTCTCCCTTAATATCCTCATGAACAAGCTTAGGAATTGTTGGATAGAAGAATGGACAGTGGTGAATTAAGAACTGGCTACATAATAGAGCCCAAAGAGTGGTGATCAATGGTGCAGAGTCCATCTGGAGACCTGTAACTAGTGGAGCCCCCCAGGGATCAGTGCTGGGTCCAGTCCTGTTCAACATCTTTATCAACGACCTTGATGACAGGACAGAGTGCCTTCTCAGCAAGTTTGCTGATGACATGAAACTGGGAGGATTGGCTGATTCACTTGAAGGCTGCGTGACTATTCAGCAAGATTTGGACAGACTGGAGAGCTGGGCAAAAAGGAACCTAATGAAGTTTAACAAGAGCAAGTGCAGAGTCCTGCACCTGGGAAGGAACAATAAAATGCACCAGTACAAGTTAGGAGGCAGTCTGCTAGATAATTGCTTCATGGAAAAGAACCTTGGAGTCCTGATAGACAAGAAGATATCCATGGGAGAGCAGTGTGCCCTTGTGGCCAAGAAGGCCAGTGGTACGCTGGGGTGAATTAAGAAGAGTGTGTCCAGTTGATCAAGGGAGATTCTCCTCCCCTTCTACTCTGTCCTAGTGAGACCTCTCCTGGAGTATTGCATCAAGTTCTGGGCTCCCCAGTTCAAGAGAGACAGAGATATACTTGAGAGAGCCCAATGAGGATGATTAAGGGTCTGGAACACCTGCCTTATGAGAAAAGGCTGAGAGGCCTGGGCTTTTTAGTCTGGAGAAGACTGAGAGGGAACCTAATTAATGTCTATAAGTATGTGAGGGCTGTGTGTCAAGGCAGGGACAACCTCTTTTCACTTTTGCATTGTGTTAGGATGAGGGTCAATGGATTCAAGCTAGAGTACAGGAAGCTCCACCTTAACATGAGGAAGAACTTCTTCACTGTAAGAGTTGTAGAGCACTGGAATAGACTTCTCAGAGAGGTAGTGGAGTCTCCTTCTCTGGAGACTTTTGAGACCTATCTGGATGCATTTCTGTGTGGTCTGCTCTAGTTTTGTCCTTCTCTGGCAAGGGCGTTGGACTCGATGATCTTTGAAGATCCTTTCTAACCCCTAACATTCTGTGATTCTGTGAATAAAACAATCAGCTTACCTAGAGTGTAGATTTTTATCAGTATAGCACCTTGCATCTCTCTCTTGTTGAAAACGGAGATGCTACAGGCCTCTCAGTTTGCCTAGAAAGAAATGGACTCTAACCCCTCTCTTGAAGTGGGAGAAGAAAAGGTTTAGATGAAGGGTAAACTCTGAGTCCCTCCAGATGCTATATTCATGATGCTGTTACCTGTTTGGTACAGCCTTTGAAAGCTGCTATGTACCTGTCTGCCAGCAAGGGAGTCTGTCCTTGAAACTGATTTTAGACAAAGGAGGTGGAAATGAAGAAATACGTACTTGATGTAGCTCTAAGAGGGAGAGAAGCATGGAGGTGTTTTAGGTGTGTCACAGTTGGTCTTTCTTTAGTGCTAACACTGGTACGGTTGTAAATGAACTCACAGTGTAATTTCTTACGTTTCTTATGATTTGGAGCTCTAACCCAGAGGTTGCACTCATGTAAAGTAACCAAGTTTCTTTCAGTCCTTTCATTCTCAATTCAGGTAACAGCACTAAGTGTCTTAGGTATGGAACTGTGGTGACAGAAAATGGAATGTGGAAGTTATGAACTTTGCCTTGAATATGTTATACTTCAGAACTCTTCATGGTTTTTTTGCCTAAAGCAAGGCCATATATTTCTGGAGGCCTGTGTCATCACTCTGAATATTCTGATTTTATTCTACTTTGACATTTTGTATAGCTGCCTACTTTGATTTGTAATAAAACCTTCACTGCTTTTGAAATAGTTTTGATTTTATATTTAAAACAACAAGAAACTAAGTTGGTTAATTCTTCAGATAAAAATTAATCGTTTATGTAATTTGTAGCATGAGCTTAAATTCTATGTCTTAGCCTGCCTGTACCAGTTTGCGTGCTTCCTGGACCCAGAAAATGATGTCATGCATGGATGTCTGTTCCTCTGCATGTATCGTTAAATCTTAACCTCTTAAGATTCCCTCGTATTTAAACTGTAAAGCTACTGTATTAACCTTGTTGAAAACAAAAAACCCCTGCTTCATTTAATGTCACATAGCAACTTTTAGGGCTCTCCTATGTAAAAGCTGTGCTGCTTGCTTGCCCCAACAAGCCTTGTTGGGCTGCCCTGCAGGTGGCAGTAGTGGTCTGGCAGAGAAGACCACTGGCCCAAACTTCTGTGAGTAGTGTTTGCTTTGAACTTGGCAGTAAAATTAAACCAAATTAATCTCCATCACTTTTTTTTATTTTGCTGTTTTGTGGAAGATGATACTTTTTTATTTGGTTGCCGGCTGGTGTTTGGGTTTTTCAGCAGAGCATCTCAAAGAGAAAACTACACAAGTTAAAGACCTGTCTGAATTGGTTGTACAGTAAGGCACTTGTTGTCTTGCTCTGTGGTGACACCAGATAAAGGTGCTGGTGAAAATGTCTTTCCTCCCAAGTAGAGGGTGCAAGTACTAACCTGGAAACAGGAGAATCCTTCAAGCATTCAAAATGTTAACACTGGCCAAATTCAGCTTTTACGCAGTTCTGAATCTCAGTGGATTTCAGTGCCTTTAAGTTAGGATAGGTGTTGACCTGTTGTTCTAGTCATAACTTCTCTTTTTAACAGCTTTTCTGATAATCAAGGTGAAATTATATTTCATTTTCATCTTCCCTGTACATGTATTTCATAATTTTTTTAAACTAGATTTGTGTCTGGTATTCATGCTAAGCTCTCACAAATGGGAAAGATGAATAAAGCTTTTCTGTAAAGCAACAGCATAAATTATTTACTACTTAATAATATTAAATATAATTACATAATGTTAAACACTTATAAAGCATTATATTTAAATTATATGCTTGCATGCCCTCTGCAGAGTGTGCAAAGCTTATTAAATGCATGACATAAATAGCCTTAGAAGAATTTTAGTCTTCGAGAGTAAACAAAATATCTGGTTTTATGTGTAACAGCAGAACACACATACAGGTATTATTTTTGATGTAAAGTTTAACAAAGATTTTCTTAATGAGAAAGGGGTTTTCCAGGAAGCCTAATTATATGCTACAGATACCCAAAACCAGTTAAAAATCAGTGCTAGCGGGCACCCAGTTGCACTTCAAATATCAACTGAAGGTCTAATTTGAGAGTGTGTCTAATAAGCGTAAAATGGGATTTTGCTTTGTGCTCCCATTAGTTCATGTTAGAAGATTTTTATAGTTTACTTCTGGTCTGATCTTCCTTCAGCCTTTCATCAAATACTTCTCACAGTTACAGCTAAAATGACATTGAAATGGTTGGGAAACTTGGAACAATTTGGACTTTAAAAAGCACTAGACTAAAAAGTGCTATTGCATTTATGTTCTTGCATATTAATACTTCAGAAGATGATAGAATGCAGGGAGAATTAGATTCAAAATGTTTGAGCACAATTCAGGTATTAGTTTCCTAATTTAGTAGTTTTATAAATAATGCATTATGAATATGGGACTGAAAGTAGCATTGCAGAATATCTTGCTTTTTAAAATGATTGATAGGAATAATATCAATTAAGACTAGTTCTGAAATTGAGGTAGAAGGTTTATGTGCTATTATAAATAATTAAAGCTGTAAATGTTGTTAGTACCTTGCCCTAAGACTTGTCCCAGGCTTAGCTTGTATCATTCAAGTAGAACTTGAACAGGTTCAACTTCTAAATTGATTGTTTGAATGATCAGTTTGGTATTCTGTAACTGGAAACATGCAAAACATTTTAATTTTTTCAAGAATTATATTGTGAGCAATTCTAGGAAGAGAAGACCTACAAAAAGCATATGCCATTATTACCCAGAATCCAATAAAAAAGTTTTCAAAATTGCTCCCACATGTGTGTGGGAGTTGCTTTGTACTATAGTCACTTCAGATACTAGAATTGTTTCATACTTTAGGTTCCTCACTTAGTGTCCCCTTAGATTTGCAATTACTTTGACTATTGTGCAATATATGGTAAAAAAATAGTTTACAAAAAAAAGAAATTTAACAAGTAATTGAAATTCCATATAATGTGCAGAATATGCCAAATGAAGTAATGTTATTTGCAGGGATATTGTATGAGCACAGTAGCTGTGAGGAACTTACTATAAAACTGCTAAATATGCTCCCCCTACTCTTGCTGTCTTCAATCAGTGTTATAAAAGCTTGGGAAAATAAGCAGTCATGAGTGGCTGACAGACATTGCAACAAAGAAATTAATGTATTATAAATCATATTTTATAACTGGCTACACATATTTTTCTTATTGTTTCTATTGATGTACAAATTCATGGATAGCTTTAACAAGGAGAGATTACTGAAAAAGGCTTTTTAAATATTTGTATTCTAATTTCCCTATATTTAGATGAACAGTCTCCTTAGGACTTAGCAGAACAGTAACTGAAGCAAAGGCAAAATGTCATTTGAAATGCTGCTTGCTTAAGTGCTTTTGTGTCTGAGCTAGTGCAGACTTAAAGAATGTCATGACTAACAGGAAAGTTGATTGAAATGAGTTTATTTTAAGGTGGATTTTTTTGAATGTGCATTCTGTAATACTAACGTAAACTCAGAAGTTAAGAAAAACATAATTTATGTAGGAAAATTATCACGTTGATTTTGTTTGATAGACTGGTTACATGCAGATGCCTGCCAGCTTAAAAGTACATAGGAAGTACTATTTACAAACCACTGTTGAATGTATTATACTTAGGTAGTATATTCTAAAAGATTTACTGCTAACAATGTAGCTATATTTCTTCATGGCATTTTGATTTATATTCACATGTCCTCATGGATCTTTGCTTCTTAGTTTAACAGACTGATAATCTCAGGAAAGGAATTTTATGATCCAAAGCCATTGGAAATTGTCTTTTTTTTTCAGGTATCAGTTCTCATTCTTCAGTTGTGGAACAAGCTCATGATCATTGTGTTGTCTCATTTGTTTTTTAGCAAATTCACTACTTGCTGTAACTAAATAGCAAAGTGTGGGGCAGTGTATTTGGTAGTATGGTAGCATCTGCTTCAACAATAGCCTTTTTAAAAGACTTTGCTGTGTAGTATGGCAAAGTTCTTTGCAAACACTCGGCAGGCATTAAGCAAAGTCTGTACATTAGGTGTTATTTTCAGATCTTATCAAGACTGTGTTATGGTCCAAATATTTACAATAGTCTTGTCTCCTTGTGTTGTTTGTATACAGATTTTGGGGTTAGCCCATTGTATTTGTTCCATGTGACACTGGGTGTGTAAGGTGAAAATCAGTATTAAGTCTTCTGCTTTCTCTTCTTAGAAGTATTTCTTGGGAGAGACTTCGCATCTCCAGCCTTAAGGCATTCACAAATACAGCTTCCAAATACAGTTTGCTTAGTTTTTGTAGTGTTAATATACATTAAAAGTTGCAATAGTTTTCTGTGGCAATAGGAACAGTGGTCCCAAAAGAGAATACTGTTTCTGTTTAAGGTGACCTCCTATAATAGATCAAGCGAACAGTGTATTTTAAGTCCTATTATGTGTCTTCTGTTCTGGAAGACAGTTCAGATTTGCATGTTACACCTGCAGCAAAAGACTGACTGGAAATACCTGTTGTCCAGATAAAACCCCCAACCAGTTTCCATACATTCATAGTAGAGATTGATTTAATTCACTGAGTAAAAATTACTTTCTGTACAAAGAGAAAGGTCAAACTTGCCTGCAGCAACTACTTATTTGTATAGTGCCCAATGAGGTCTTAATTCTGTATGCAGTTACAAACCAGCTGTACAGAGTTCAGGTGATCTCACAATAGAATATTTGATTGCAGTTGTGAAACCATCATCAGGCTTGTGACCTTTGCATTCTGTATAAAGGCATTTTGGACTGTCTAGCTGGATCGTCAGTTATCAAAATTAATCTGTGACCCCTGTTTGCCTTCATAATTACTATTACCCTGGAAAAATCTTGGAATGAGGTTTCCTATCTTGTGTGTGCTGGAGCCATGCTACATAACAACACAGGAAACCAGAGAATTTTTTTTTATATATATATAGCTACCTGGTTTTTTTTAATGAGAATTGTAATAGAGGAAGGAGGTGCTTGAAAGATAGCTGCATATGTAAGTTAAAACAAGTTTTGTTAATTATTTTTGAATTACAGGTTATAGTTATATAAATAAAATACATAGGTTTAGTTAGTGGATAATGCATTAAGCTTTCTAATCAAAATTTTTATATCTAAGAATTTGATCTATCTTTGCTATAAATAACAGTTGTCTCTGATGCAAAGGGCAGTGCCAGCTAGAAGATATTCTAAGTATGGAATAAGAGCAAATTATTGGTATGAATGTGTCACCTGAGGATTATGAATATAAATACAAGCTTTTAATTAAGAGTAAGCATTTTACAAAATCAAATGAAAGCTAGCTTTCTCCTAACTTCTGTTGTTAATGTCTGTACTATTGTTTCTTTATTCAGTTCCTCTTCTGTTTAGGAATAACCTTCAAGTTGACAAGAATGTTGGCAGTACTCCCTGTTGTCTCCTAACCTGAATACTTTCCTAAATCTTGCATTTGCATGGTACCTGATCAGATATACAAAATGAGTGAGATTTTTTTGTTGGAGTAAATTCAATGAAATACTGCTCTCAAGAGAGAGACTGTAATGTAGCTAATGAAACGCTCATTAATATTGAACCAGAGGAGTGTAAGGGTAATGTTCTGGATCCACATGACTTCCTTGCAGGAAGATACTTCAGGGAAGAGCCAACCAGGGTTTGAAGCCAGCACAGTCTGCTGTAGAGCTAAATAATGTCTTAGGCAAGCTACTGACAACTGTCAAAGTCCTCCTACGGTCTTCATTATGAACAGGTTCCATCCATCTGTGATTTCTTCTAATGCATCCGTTTCCTTTCCATACTTGGTGTTCCACTTAACTAATTCCTCTTGCTGCACAACAACCTAAATATGCATACTTGAAAAAAACTGAAGTAATAATTGCTGAATAAAAAAGGTTAGAACTGTACTATCCACTCAGCTTGTTTGTACTGATCCTTTCCGTTACCTGTCTTGACTATGTAGATATTTGTGTGATTTTTGTCATCAGTAATCTATGTAGCACGGATTGGCTCTTATGTGTGATTGCAGTAAGTGAGAGTAATGAACACATATGAATTGAAGAATAAATATTGCCATTTCCTTTTGGTCAAAGAATCTCATTGAAAACAGGAAGATGTATTATATTTGCAGATGGAACAGTAGTGTCAGTATAAATTCCACGTTATTGCTACAGTGATTCTTTCGAATTCCTTAATAAGCTTTGTTTTATTTTGCAGAGACTTGAAGGGTGTTATAGTCACTCTGAGTGATAATGGGCATCTTCAGTGTTCCTACCTTGGAACTGATCCTTCACTCTTCCAGGCTCCTAAGGTTGATTCTAGGGAACTAAACTATGAAGAATTTGACGCTGAAATGAAAGAGCTTCAGAAAATCATCAGAGAGGCTACAAAAACACAAGGTATACCTCTACCTTTTTTATAGTTGTATGTACTTTTAACCATCTGACTCCTTATAGGACTTTAAAATGTTTTCTTTTCATACATTAACCATAATTACATTTCTGCAGGAAATGTAATATTTAATAAAGTTTAGGGTTTAATAAAAGAATATACTAACAAAATCTTAGACTGTAAGGCCCTTGGATACAGAGTTTTTTCATTGTGTTTTCATAATGCATGTTAGAACATTCAAGACATTTATATCAGGATGCAGATATTTCTTGCTAGTGCAAGGATTTGGAGAAAAAGAGCAAGAAAATTTAAGAACACAGCAACAGCCTAATGTACTTAGGCTTCAGAGAGCGTAACAGTATTGCCAAATTCTGGTTTGTTGCAAACAACCTAAGTCATGCAATTAACACAGAACTTTTCAAAAGTGATTGCATTTGAAGAACACAGTGAGAGATATCAAAACCCAAATAACTGATCGTTATTAATTCTGGAATGAACTTTACTAATAACTTGCATTGATTTTGAAGTAAGGGCGTGTAATTTCTACAGAGATCCTTCAAATTTTGTGTTTTCATAATTGACTTTTTAAACAGTGTATCTGACTTGCAGGGGGAATTTGCAGCTTGAGAATTTTCACAGAAAGATGGGAAAGTACTATACAAATATAAAGAAATCAATTAAGATATTTTCCTGATGATAGTTAGCATGTTCTTAAAATGCTTTAAAGAAATAGTCTTGTCTTTGTGTGAAAGAGTGAAAAAAAAGCTTACAGTTGAAATCCATAGAAAATAAGAAATTATTTAGCTGATGTCATGAACTTGGTTCTACAACTCAAAGGTTTCCTTTAATTGCATATAACTTTGTTCATTATTGTAGTAGACTAATTTTTTTTTTATTTTACAAATCCAGTAATGATATATTTAAGCATATAGATGTGGGTAAATTAATTTGATTCTTACCACAGCCTATCTTTATAAGTATTTGACAATTTTATCAAGCTGTGATAACCAAAGGAAAGAAAAGCATGCTGGAAGGAATAAATCCTTCTGAAGTGAGTCAACTTCTGTTTTTTTGTTTTAACATATAGTGTGCAAGATTTACAGAGAGAGAAAAAAATCATATCTGTCCTTTATAACTTTTCTAATAACTGTCATGGTATGATTGACAAGCTTACTGTAAATATTGTTGAGCAATTCCCCATTCTTTCTTCCTCTTAATTAATTTTCCTTTCTTAATCTTTCTAATCTGATCAAAATTTGTTGCAGTGGTGTTTTCAGATGAGTTTTTATTGATGATCTAATGATGTTTTGGCTTTAACTGGATGTAAAACTTGTGAGAAAACCTTTTTACAATACAACATTTTTCTTCAAAGAATGCTTTTCAGTTTTGGATGTTTTGTCTTTTTTCTTAGAGCTTTAGCTAAATCTTAAAAAAAAAAAGCTAATCATGTCTGGTTGAATATAAACCACTTTTGAATATTGGTCATAATGAAGTTATTCCAAAGCATGATCTTTAAAATGAGCCATTGATTTGTCTGTCTTTTGGATCCACATTTGTGCAGTAAGAGCTTGTGTTGATTTGAGAATTTCTGCCCTTATATGGGAATAATTATTCTTAGCTTCATTTTGACTTATAAATATGGAAGATATTTAGAATCAAGTCATCATATAAAAGAACTCCATCCTTAAGAGTAGTTATTTCCATAAGTGTCTTGTATTTCTGTCTAGTGCTGACCATTAAACTGTTGAACTTAAGCTGTTTTATACATTTTGAAGAAGAAGGATTTGCATTATAAACTGGTGAAATGTTTTTAAATCTTAACTGTTACACTAACTGCTATCTAATGCTACTGCGTCAGTCTGGATGACATAAGTGATTAAACATAGGTGTTTTGGCTCAGTTTAATAGAAAAAAAAAAAAAGCTGATACTTGCATGTAAACTTGAGTATGTAATCTCTGACCTGTTTCTAATAGAAAAATGACTGCATGACTTAAGTTACATCATAGTTTGCTTGAAAAATGCATATGTATAGAAAAGGAAGATATTTTCTTATCTGTACAAGTGGAATGGATTTTGCTGAGCTGTGTGTGATTAGCAGAACCAGTTGCGTGCAGTTGTGGCAGTATGAAATAGGCCTGGACTTCTTTGGCAGGTAGTATTGGAGGAATGTGTTTTGGTTTTGCTTTTTTCCTTGTAGTAAAGGGAGGCATTTTTCTCTGCACACAAGACAAAAACCCCTTAGTTTCTGTCTATTTTTTTCCCTCAACCCTCTTGTTAGAAAGAGATAATGCGCTGCCTGCTTGTTCTGGGTCATTTTCAGGACCCTGTGTGTCAAAATTCTTATATAATTAATATTAATATATTAATTTCCCCTTTACATTAAGTGTGTACTCCTTGTTACTTTAGAAGCTGTATATTTCCTGTTCAGGTTTCTCTTTTTCCAATATATTTAGTATTAAGAAATAAGTGCTTTTCAGAGAAATGTGAATAACTTAGAGCTGGGCTTCTGGACTCTTAAGTGGGGAATATGTAATTCCTCATGGTATTTAAGTACCTAGTTTTTAATCTTTACTTTTTTTTTTTACATATGTGAAGCTGCTTAAAGTTTTATATTATGGTTATAAATGAGTTCAACACATCTCAAACTTCATTTCCAGGACTGTCAACTTGTACGTTGACAGTCCTGGAAATTATCAGGTAATGTATTATAACCAAGTCCCATAAAATGTTCTGTACATAAAACTTACATATACATGCTTATGCAGAGGAATTTCTAAAATCTATTTTGATTTTTATACTGTTAGGAACAGAATCTTTCTAATATTCATTGTCAAATTACTTAGATAAAAGTGCCATGAGATGCGTGGTGTGTATTTTGGAGATAGTTGTTTAAGTGTGTTAGTATTATACAGGTGTTAGTATAGGCATATGGGAACAAAAGTTTAAAAATTCCTTAGTCTCTAAAGATCATGGATGGTAAGTATAAAATCTTGTAGAATGCAAGTCAATCCTTCTTCATACGTAAATCAGAAATTCAGAATAAGATCCAGGTTTAGGTTGTCTGTAGAAATCTAGAAAACGGAGAAGTTTCTCTTGACAAATATCATATGCATTATTTTTTTTTTCCTTTACACTAGCAGGTGTAATGATCTAAGTCTGAAACTTGATGCTGTTGAAATAGCATTATATTTAGAAATGTAGCTGCATGTTTGTTAAAGGAGAGATGATTTACTTTTTCTTTCAGATATTTTGTCCAAATCTGAAAACCACAGAGATCTAATTGTGACAGCAGAAGTTTCGCCTGATTTGGATGCTGAATCTGTATGTACCTGTATAAAAAGGGAATTACTCTGAGAATGTTATTGTCATACATGAGTAAATAATGATTGATTATGGATAATGATTAGTACATATTTGTGGGACTGAACTTCTGCATTGCCTCCAGTTTTCCATCAATTAAAATGCACTTTTAAAAATTATTTTTAACTTAATATTACTTATTATTTTCTGTATGGGGACCTTTAGATTCTTAGCTAAGTAAATATGAGCAAATGAGAACTTATGATCTTTAGTAACATTTTAGTGGTGAGAATTTGTAATGATGAGGATTTGATAATATAGGGAAACAGCAGAAGTGTCAACCTGTGGGGATAGAAAAGCACTCAAAGATGCATTGTTAGAAATAAGCTTTCTCTGGCTAGGCATGTTTGAATATTCTCTGGTGTTGCAGTATAATTAGTTTATTCATCTTGTATACATAAGTAGTTTATAAAAATTAATTCAAATTCAACTGTTAGGTCCATAGAATGCTCTAATGCTGCTGTGCTCATTTGCTCAACCTTCCAGATGCAAATGGTCTGTTTCATATATAGTAACTCAATATTATCAATCAAACCGCACCCTTGAATTTTTATGTCCCAAGGCTGTCCATATATCATAGTTTCCTGTGTGTTAGGCTTTTGTGGGGCTTCCTTCAGTAGCCATCTAGAAAGGAAAAACCTGATGGAATACTTATGGGAAGGATCAATACAGCAAATATGGGAACAATCTTAGGGCTTCTGCAGTGATCTTGGAAACTACATCTTGGAAACTACATCCTTGCAGATACTACTTCAGCACTGGTGAAAAGATTGAAATTGCGATGTGTGTGATGAAAGTCGAAGAGGATATAGATTAAAATGGATTAGATAAGCAAGTTGGAGGTTCATTCTGGTTCTTTTAGGTTCTTTATTCTCACATGTATGGCCTCTAAGCCAGAATGCCCAGCTGCTTCCTGAAAGCTGAATATGGCAAGGATCAATCATTTTGCATCCCTGCTGTTGCTTCAGGAACAGCCACTTGTCACCAGAGACTGTGGGCATGACAAGCGAGTATGAAAGCAGATATGCTTTTTTTTATCTGAAAAAAATACACAATGTACAAATGAAAGACCTATTTATAGAACCCAGAACCTACTAGCTTCCTAACCTAGGAACTTTGCAGATGTAGACTTTACACTGGCATATTGGGATGAAAAGGAGAGTGAGTAGAGGATGTCAGACTGTTCTTAATTTACTCTTATCATGAGGAAGTATAAATTCAATTCAGTAATTTGTTACTATAGTGGAAGTGTTTTTTCAAAACAAAATAGTTTACACAAACAGGAACACTTTATTAAGCTGTAGTGACTGACCTGTTGCAAAATGAAATATAAGCATAAAATAAGATATTAAAATAGACTGTAAGGTCAAGATTTTGATTTAGATGGAATTGCCTATTGAAATAGAAATTTGCAGGAGTATTAAGATGACTGCTTTTGAAGTTCAAAATGTATTTCTGTTTATAAGATAGTGTGTGATGATTTTATAGTACATACTGTGGTGTGCATATAATATATTGGTAGATTGGAAGTCACCTTTGCCTACTGAATAAGAGAAGGTATTTCCAGAATTTAAATAAATACACAGTAGGAAGTAGTGTGCCAAACAAAGCAGTTTCAAATATTCATATATACATCAGAGTGTTTCTTATATACACAACATTCTTGACCTTTTGCTATGCTTTTTTCAGGCAATTTCAAACAGAGGCTTTAGGTTTTCAGAAGGAACTCAAATAAATCTTCTTGTGTTTTAAACTGTCATAGGAATGATAAGTCCTTTGACATTAATTCCCTGTTTACCGAGTTGTTGGTAGGAAATAATATTGCATTCATTGTGTTCACTCATTCATGTGTAATACTGAATTTACTCTTCTCATCTTTTTCTTTACAGCAAGCCATTGACAGTGAGGTAAAAGCAGAGGCAGTACCATCAGTCACAGTAAAGGTACTGTGCCTAACTCAAACAGTAGCATTCAAATAGTGGTGGCAAAATTCAATAAACCTGTCACTTTCTGTTTATTTTTCTTAGATCATGAAAAAGACTAAAATGGAAATGCAGTATATACTTACTTAGTGTGATAAGGCATAATTCTAGCAAGCTTTCTGCTGAAGTCAGAAGTGATTGGAGTTTTATTTTTGATAGGCTTATCAAGAAGGAGACACAAAAACATTATTAGGATGCAATTAAGTTGCTTTTTAAATTATAAGAGTAATTTTTCCAACACTTTTTAAAGGCAATAAATGTTTGCTTACTTAAACTGTAACGTTTTTTCTGTAGCCTTTCAATTTGATTATTCCGTTATTGGCTGTAAGGAAATAAGAATTGTAAAAGGAAAATACTGGTTTTGAAGTTGAAATTTAAGTTCTTAAACATTGTAATTGAATTGCTCTTTGCAGGTCTTTCATATCTTTTAGCTCAGTGTGTTGGGTTTTTTTTGTTTGGTTTTTTTTTTTCCTGCTGTATAGATATTGTTACTTCCTTTAAATACTTCTGTGTGTTACTCGATTTAGATAACCATCCAGAGCAGAGTGACTGTGCAGAAACCAAACCTGGTAGTGTGTGTACAAGCTCCGTTAGCTGTGACCTGTGACCAGTTCCTCTTTGATGATTTAGGTAAATTATTGTAGTACCATTACAGCTATTGTATTATGTTTTTCTGAAGATGTTTGAAAGGTATGGACCCCTAAAATCAGGAGCAGAAAGCTTGCTTACCTGTGGATGGTCGAGCATATGTTCCCAACATAGCATCAACTATTTGGTGATTCTATCCATTTTCCAACTCTGCTGACAAGGCTGCAGGTGGTATTGCCTTAAAGAATAAGTGGAGCTGAAGAACAGAGAAGTGTGTCATGTTTGGATATTCTCTGTGTTTTGTGTGCTGAATTGTTTTATTAGTTATGCTTCAAGGTAGTTACAAGTTGGAGGGATTAGTTTATCTTTTACAAATTACGGATTTAATGAACAAACATTGCAGTGATTTGATAAAGATTGAACTGATGAGAACAACTATTGTAACTTAGTAGAATATTTCCCAGAGTGCTATAAAATATGTTGCTTTCATTTCAATGTTCCTATTACTTGATTTAATTTTGTATTTTTTTTTAGAACCAGATTCATCTGAAACCGTGGTCCTGTCTGTCTTTTTGAAGGGGAATTGTTCTCCATCAGAACTGGAAGGAGATTGTATTGTTTCATATAATATGCCAACAGGTAAACTACTGGAGATTCCAAATTGATTTGCTTTTTTGAGCTGTTTTTCTTTACATATTTCTTATATATTTTCCTTTGAAATATATTGAAGGCAGTAGTAATTAAAGAAATTATGTGTATCAGAGTCTAGTCCTCAGTTTTAGTTAATATTTTATGTAACGTCATTAAGTTGTGTAATTTGCCTTATAAAGGTAAAATGATATGCTTATGGCTTGGGAAGCAGATGTACAAGTTTTCCCACCTTTTGCTGTCAATTTACTTCTGTTTTGCTTTTTAAGGGACCATCTCTTGGAGTGGGAAGTTAATTACATCTTTATGACTGTTCAGCCTTCTGGGCTGAATACTAACAAGTGTGACACTAACTGCCTTCCCACAGAGTAGCAGATCTGAATAAGCACTGGGAGTCATTATTCCTCACTTCCCTTTTAGCAGTTAAATATATTCATTCTAAACAAAGAAACTAACCCAAAGGGATAGAAACAAAGTCGTTTATAATACCCTCATGACCCTAGAATATGTAAACTTACCCTGCTACAACTGATGAGTTATCTTAGTTTTCTGCACACAGCCTTATGAGTGTGTCAAGCTATTGAGAAACTGTATTTAGGCAGAGCTTCCATGTTAAGTTCAGTGCAGTATAAACCATTTTAAGCTGTCTGTTCTTCACTTTTCACTGCTTGCCTTTGCTCCTGCACATCTTTCCCTGTTGTGCTCACACAGTCACGTTATTTCTCAGACAGATTTACTGATTTACTTCACTGTGCAAACAGACCTGTGCCAGTTTAAATGGAATGGTGATATAGAGTAGACTGGCATCCAGAAATACATGTGGAGTTAGGGCTTCTGTGAAAGGGTGGTGGCCTTGAGTACCTTCTACTTAGACACTTTTAGTTAAGCATTTACTTTTTTTCACTTGAAGTGTTGTGTTTGTGATGATAATTTAGGCTGGGTGATGATTGAAACGTAAAGGGTATTTGTCACCAGCAAATGAATGTATCTTCTCCTTTGAGATGATACGAGTTAAACTTATGCTTGTAATTTAGAGTTTAGTCTGGATTTTGCAAGCCTTTTGGTTAGGGAAGTAAAGAAGTCTTCTATCTTAAGTATGTTTGTTTATATGCAATTAAAAAAAATCACCAGAAGACATGACATCTAACAGAATGGGGGAACTGAAGAAGAAATTTTTAAATCCTTAACTTTAATGGTAGCATTTGGAAGACTTGTAAACAAAGGAGCATAATTAAAATCTTGCTTAATATTTGGATACTCATTTAAATTATTAAGCTGGGATAATTCTATTCAGTTAAATACTAGTGTTATTTGTAGAAGGCAATCAAATCCTTAAGTGTAATATACTAGTAAACAAAAATGCTTTGTAAACAAAAAAGTTTTTGTGACTTCATTTTATCTGAATACAGACATTTTCCTCTTGTATCTTGAAGATATCCATGTGTGTGGCCATATTAGTCTTCAGTGGGATTTATACAGCTGTAGGTTATTGTCACTCGGATGGGATTGCAGTATTGATGAATGTGGGCTCGTGTCTGGTTTTTTTTGGCTAGTAACAATACATCTTTATGTATTGTTAACGAATGTGGCTTCAGTTCTTAAAACCTTTTCCTTTTTTTCTTACATTAGTAGCATCTTATGTTTTCTTTTTTTTTCTTTTGTCCCATTGCTAGTTCTATGGTAGACCTCAATCCTGAGGGTGAGTGAATTGGAAAAGTTTGAATGGTTGCATGAAGGACAGCATATGCTATTTACCTGTCATTTCTATAAATTCCTGTTATCCTTAGTTTGATCGTATGAAAGCATGAGTATTTGAGAAAATTTGAAGTAAATGAGGCCTAGACATGAGAAGATAATTACCCATGGGGAAAATAGAGAGTAATAAAGATAATTCTTGAAGTGTGTTGCACTTTCTCCTATGTAATGTAGGAATTTTGCCAAATTGATCATGCAGTGTATCAACTCTAGATGAAGTGGGATGTATCACTAGATGTAACACCAAAGGATTGAGGGAGTTCTGACTCCCATGCTTTGCTACTGCTTTGTGTTGCTTTTCTACCATTTAATATTCAAAAATACTCTGAAAGCATTTCCCAGCAAGAGTTTTTCATTCTAGTGATAAATTTTGTTGTAGCTTTTTGGTTTAGTTTTCTTGTATAAAGTTTTTTTTGACTCAACTAGAAATCTCCCCAGTCCCCTCCCAAAGGCAGACACTTTGTGATTTAGTTTCAATTTGACCTTTGTCTGAAATACTGAAAAATTATGTTTATGATGAGGCAGACTAAGAGCAGACTATCTAGTTAAGTCTGGTTTGAAACAAGAAGAAAAAACTTCTTGTTTGAAATAAAAATATTTCAAACTCTTTTTGGCTTGTTTTGTTACTTATTTTTTTTCCTGTTGTTAAGTCTCCATATCTAAGTTCAATAGTAAGATGTTTTTGTTGTCATCACAAAAAGATTTTAATTTTCTTATTGAATGATAAAGATACAGTTGTGAATCGTTCTGAAAGGTCATGGGTTTATTGTCATGTGTTTTTTCAGGAATTTTCTTTGGAGCCCAGGGATATCTTAGTTCTGAGGACATATCTTAAGCTTTTTCCTTGTTTTTTACATGTTGCTGCAGAATAATTACATTGAGACATTATCAGTCAGCCAAAAGAGTTTATGAACTGACAACCAGAGGGATGAATCTGAGACTTCTAGTAATATTTTTCCCTTGAGGCAAGTCTTAGAAATAATTTTTTATTCCAGGAGACCCATAAAACAGTAAACAAGCAAAAAGTTTGCTTGGAGGACTGTCTGAGCTCTTTTTATAGTAACCTGCTAAGCTCACATGACTGATAACCTCTGTGTACCTATCAATTTCATGACTTGTCTGTCTCCATATAATCCATGATGGCATCTTAATTCTCTCTAAAAATGTATTTTGTTAAATTAAGGGCGAGTGGGTGGGTTAATATGAATTTCATGGGTTACTTGTTAGAGAATGAGTGATATTAATACTAATCTTAATAACATGAATATTGATGCCTATGGTGATATATGTATCCAAACAAAACAAGGTTTCCCTGCTAGCTGCTTCATCAGAAAATCACATCAACAGAAGCATAATCTGGCTGCCAAAAAGAGCAAAAACTCCCTATTTTGTAGCAACTAGCACTTTTACCTTTCACATAGAAACATAGAAACGTCTGGGTTGGAAGGGACCTCTAGAGGTCATCTAGTCCGCCCCCCCCCCCCCCCCCCACCCCGCCCCCCCCGCCCCCCCCCGCCACCCCAACACGCGTGCGCGACACTCACCCTCAACC
>JAAGNO010019618.1:0-56376 GCA_033439905.1 Ceryle rudis | reverse complement strand
TTAGTTTTTTCTTCCTTCTTGTCCTTACTTTTTCTTTTTTTTTTTCTTCCCCTACATTTTACTTTTCTTTTTTTTTTTTTCCTTTTTTTTTTTTTTTTTTTTTTTTTTTGGTATATATATATGTTCTCCCTATGCATATAGCATTGTTCATTATTCTGGAGTTCATTATGTCTCTTCTCTGGAGCTATTTAGCTTTTTTGACAAAGTATTTTTATTAGAAATTGGAGTAACTAAAATTATCCTGTTAACTAATGTTAGCCAGTTTCCAGGTTTTCAGAATTATTTGTAGTTACAAATTTGTAGTTAACAAATAATATATTGCATTAGAAGTCTGCATCCTTGTTCCCAATCCACTGTTCCCAGCATAGTATTCCCTTTCCAGCTAAATTCTGAAGGGAATCCAGATGTTTATTTAAATTTTCATAACACAACTGCAGTTAGAGCTGTAGGGATCATAGATACCTGTGTTCATTTCACACTACATTCATCTTGTAGTTAAAAATGTATTCAGTGTAGTGTTAGCAGATGAGCTCTTTGACAGGAAAATGCCTCCTGTCCCCTCCAGCCCTCAAGTGAGGCTTTAGGGAAAGGAGGCAGTAGAGCTGTCTCAAACTGTAATGTATTGACACCAGCTCCACAGAAGAAGCTTTGTGTACTCTATTTAAATATTGTATTCTTGAAGAATTCTGAATTTATTTGTACTTACCTTAGCAATGGACACATCTAGAAAAAAGCATAAAACATTGTAAAAAGCCACTTGCAGCTTTGCAATTAATGTGGAGCTGAAGTACACATATGAGATGGAGATTTTATTTCATTCTGTGTGGAAAAGACGGAATTTACTGTCTTGCTTGACAGTTGATGAAGCAAGGAGAAAAAGAACTGAGACCTGTCAAATCTTTATTAATTTGTAAACCATCTGCAAAAGACTACTTGTCAATGTTTGCTGCAAAGTTTCCTAAGAATTGTGATCAAAATCTTAAACATATGTTCCCTGAAAAAAAGTGATGAAATCCCAAGAGTGTAAAAGGTTTATATTGGGCCTGCTTTATCCCTTCAGATATTTGTCCATAAGAGTATAAATGGTTAAGGACATAAAAGTGGTGTATTGGAGATATATATATATATAAATACTGGAGTACAAGGGAATGTGTGTGGTGAAAGGAAATTTATGCGGGGGGGGATGAAAGCCACCAGGCAGAGAATTTGGGGTATGTGTATAGAAAGTCATGGGAATATGCAATCACCCATAGGAATCTGTTAAAGTGAGATCAGGAGTGTGCTTTCTAGCTAGTCTTGGGAAACAAAGCATGTTCAAACCTCTCCAAACTGGTACTGCATGCTTCTGCTTTTCTTCTTATTACTGAAAATAAGTCAAAGTTCTAGTGAAGTCTGGCTTTAATGGAAAAGCAGAAGTAGGGAAGTATGATTGATATTACTAAAATATAAAATAATTTATAGTCAACAAAGATCATGTCAATTATTCTATCAAATTACTAAAGTCTTGACAACACTGTTATTCAGTTATTTAAAGGTGTACTTCTATACATTTCACCATAGATTTTAATAGGTTACATGCTTAATTTTAAATGAGAATTTTTAGCAATGAGTGTAGGAGCATTCGATGAAAGTAACAAGCTGAGTGGGCATGTTTCTTATGGGAATGCTGGAACATCCTCCATGGAAGATTAAGTACAAATGGTGCTTTTTTTTTTTTTTGCAGATGTTTTCTTCCATCATTATTCAAACATTCCTTTTCCAATATGGTATCTATCTAGGTGTCTCTGTTAGCAGTTGTGACTTTTGCACCCAGATTCAGGTGATGATGAATGGCAATAAAACATAATTGCACTCTTAGTTCATAGCAGTGTCTTTTTAAAAACACCGTAATAATGCATTTTGTAAGTTTCTTTCTGTGTGTCCAGCTTTATTTGGAACACAAGTAATTAATTCTTGGACACAAGCAATATGTGCCATTATTGTCTGAAAGGCTAGGCAGATAATTGAAAAAACTGAGTTTTAATTCGTTTCAAAACACTGGGGAAATATTTGAATATACATGGTGTTTGCTAGCTGGAGTTTACTGGAGTGAATAATGCATGTAGAAAAACTGAACTATGAGGGATCAAAACCAAAGACTTTAAATGCTATGTCTGGAATAGGATTCATGGGCATGAAGGAATTTGGGCTTTGGGATGAAGCACACCCAGAAAGTTGTGCAGCTCAGCAGCTGCAGTGCTCTGTTTTGTGTGATTTGAAGCTTGCTTGCTTGTTTCCTGCACCAAACAATGGTAATGGGAAGCACTGGTCAGTAGGGATAAATATTAAATCAGTCTTTGGTCCTCCTGATGTATTATTTGATGCTCAGGCCATCTTATTTATAAACTCAGGAGAGTTTAGTAATTATTAGAATAAAGTGTAATTAAGTTCTAGTTATTTTGTTGAATACTGTCATTGGAAGTACAGTGAAGCCTTTAAGTAAGATCTAGTCACTCTATAAAACTGTCTTGTGGCTGCTAAACTTTGATGTTATACTCAAGTTGGATATAAAAACTCCTTTTGTAACTTGCATGTCACTGAAGTACACAGATGTCTTGGCTCTGAAAGCACATTTATGAAATGAGTGCAGTACTGGAGTTATGCCAGGGTTGATACTCCGTAGTTTGAGGAGGAGTCCTAATACCTCTCAGGGTGGGAGGTCAGTGGAGTAAGTGGGCCTCCCTTGTTCTGGCAACAGAATTCTAGTTCTGTGAGAGTGTGCTCGATGTATATTAGTTGCATTATGCTACAGTTCACTTCTGAAAAATCTGTATTATAATGCTGCTTTAATCTTTGTTGAAAATGGCCGGTTCTGTTGAGTGGAGGTGGTATGCCCTGCTAAACAGGGAAATTAGAAAGAAAAAACAACCCAGGAAATCTGTATTAATTTTGAACTTAATTTCAAAACGATTTTGCAAAAGTGTGTAGCAAGTGCATAGACTCCTTCTGCTTATTTTATATAGCTAATATGTGGATGTATATATAATGTGGAGTATATTATATACAGTGTGCACAAAGACATATTTGTGTATGTATATTCAGACGTATATAAACACAGGTTATAAAGACAACTGTAGAATACCTCTAGAAGCATAAATTCAGTGTGACTTCTAGAACATTTCAGCTGTTTTATGTGTGAACGAAGTGTTCATAAGAAAACAGGTGGGACAGACATGTCTCTGTGGCCAGATGGAGACATGACTGTACATCATCCAAGATGGATATTATACTTTCTTCTATTTAGACCTAATATGTTACATAAATTGGCAGAGATGTGGTGAAACAGACTTCAATTTTGGATAATTTACATTTTAGTTTTGATCTGGTACTTGAGACTGAGGTGTGAGACTTTATTCAAGTTACTTAGCACGTAAGGAATTGATGTCAGAGAGTTGAGCCCAGAGATGAAGCACTTGCTTTTGAACACTGAGCCACTTTCTTCCTCTAGTAATAATGATGGGATGTGGGCAAAAATTAAGATTGCAGTCTTAAATGTTTTACATTTCAACATCACATCTATTGGTCAGGATCCTTGGCTTTCAACAATGCTGTCTCAGTATCAGAAATGATCCTGTGAGAATTCTGCTTTTGGTAGGTTTATTACAGGCAGATGGAATTTAATTTGGGCCATGCTGCAATTCTGAAGTCATGTTGTGAAGTGCTGTGCCCAAGCTCACTAGGCTACCACAGCGCTAAAAACACTTCAGTAGAAATTCTGGGCTAGAGCTGACTTGCAGCCCGAATGACCTCTCCTTGTAGTGATTACAGAATCTTGTGCCATCTGTACTCAGCCACACTGGAGAGCAGGACTCCTCAGTTCTTTTGCATTATTTCCAAGGTATTAGTGCTATCTTACAAATCTATAATGTAGTAAGTTAGTTAGAGAATTCTTACGTTCAAATGTACAGCTCTTGTATAATTATATACTCAAGATTATAGATGATGTGTGAAATTACTTTTAAAGAAAAACTGTTTTTAATGGTAAAAGTTAATGTTGGCTTTTTCTGATTTACCATGTTTTATGAAAACGTTGCTTAAGTTAGTGTGCTAGTTACTAGCTAAAGAGTAATATAAAATGTTGTATTTTAAACTTTTTGTACAATGTCTGTTTTAGGAATACTTAGCATAATTCTTGGGTACAGATAGCAAAATGATTTTATCTCCTGGCTGTTTTAATACTCTAGTTAAGCTGTACAAGTAAAGGATCTGGTCAGATCTTCCCAGCTCATTAATCTAAATTGTAAATATGTTTTCTACCGTTTTGCAAGTAACTTTTGCCTAATGAACAGCACAACAGATTAGCTGTAGGTTTCAGGAAAAAGAAAAAATCTAGAGGGAAGTGCTACATAATGAGTGGTGTGAAAATGATTAATGTTGGTCAGTAGTCTTTCCTTCTAATGTTTAGTCCTTTCATTGTGACTTGTTTCCAGTAAAATGGAACAATGCTTTCAATTTTTGAGGTTTAAGTGTAACACAATCACTGTTTATTCATTACACTATACTGTTGGTGGGTTTTTCTTTGCAATACCATTGAATTGTTTTCAGATTTTTGATTTGCTAATGAGGCTGAGATCCTTCTCTGCAGATCTCTACTTAATGATGGACATACCCTCCTCTATATTATACAGTTAAATTATTTCTGCTTAAATGCAGTGTATAATTTTCTTTGCTTCTGTTGCATAGCAAACCTTTTAGACTTTCATTTTTCAGAATTATTTGAACACTTATTCCTGTTCTTTTGTGTGCATTCATGATGTGGTATTGTGCATTGGTGTCTGGGTATATTTTTTTTATTCCATGCTGTAGGTGACTAATAAAAATGTGAAATTCAGTATTCAGGGCAAAACCCATTTAGTTTCCTCCTGGATCCTGTCTTACATTTACTCATTTAGTGATGATCTCTGAGGACACTTCTCCTTACAGCTATGCCATTTAGAATTTAGTCACTTGAAGTGGACCTTCCATCTGGACCCAGAATGAGAGGTGCTTGCCTTTGAATTTCCTTACATAGGCATGATAATACTGTCTCAAAAATACCCTCTTCTGGCCTCTAAATGTTTTAGCTCAATTTTAAAAGCTCAGACTGGGACAGGTGGATCAGCCTTAACATAAGTACATGTCAAGATGTTAGTTTGATTGGGTTAGAAATCATATCTATTGAAACTTGCCCATTTTAAGTCATAGAATTGAGATTAATCATCTGTCTTTCTGTAAACTCCAGCAGCAATTCAACTTCTGTGTCTTGGTTTCTAGAATGATGGGATAATCCCAGCTGTCTGTGTGACTAATGCATTGCTTATGTCAATTTTCCAGGTAAACTGGTAATTCTCATGAAATAAGATGACTATCTGAAACAATGAGTAAGAAGGGTGCTGGTTACTGTAATACTTCAATATAATTTTCATAAGTGTATTTCTTATCCTTAACTTTTCAAAAAAGCCTATGGAGGCTATAGGACCAAGCATTCATAGTCACCCTTACTTTATCTGGAAGTACAAGCTGTAAATTTTCTAGTTTGTGTAGGGTGGAGAAGGGGATATGAGGAATGGGAATCTTTTGAAACTACTCATAATTTCCTAAAAGTAAGTTTGCTGATAGAAAATCCCTTTCTTTTGGTAGTCTCATAGCTTAGCCAATAATTTTTCATTGCAGGTTTAATAGGTACAGTAAATATTTTCCTGATATGACTATTATGAAGTATTTTTAAAACATACAGGGAATAGTCATGTATATAATAGAGAATATACTAATACGAATTATCTTAATTCTTAATCTTAATTCTTGATTTATTAAAAGCATTTAAGAAATAGCCTGACAATAGTTTTTTCAGATTTAAAGAAAAAAAATCTTTAAAACTGGTATTTCCATGAATAATCTGAATGGAAATATTTGATATAAACTCTTAGATCAATATAGTGTCTTAATAATATTGAGTTTGCAATCCTTATGTCTGTCTGACCTTGACCTTGCATAAAACTTGAGAAAAGCATTAGCTAGTGCACTTAGATCTTGCCTCTTAAAATCTAGCACCAGAAGAAGGACCAGTCTAGCCTGTTAGAGGCATTTTGGGAAGCTGGTGCCTTCTGTTTGGCTGTCATGGGCTTTGAAGTGAATTTTGTTTCACTCAAAATTACTCTAGGTCAGCAGTGCTTGGAATGGAGTGTGGGGGCATGTTATAGACCCTGTGTCCACATTGCTTTTAGAGAGAAACTCCAGCATTCCCTCAGAACTAACATGTTGGGACAACACGCCAGTGTGTCCCAGATGTCCTCTAGAGCATGTTGGCATCCTGGTAACTGGGATGGATTGCGGACTTCATGTGCTGTGGAGCGGTTCACAGGCTCTGCATGAGGCAGCCCAATATGTACAAGGCAGAGTGTGCTGGGCTCACTGGGTTGGTGCAGACAGGTTGGGAAGATTGGTCAGGAAGCTTATAGGGACAGAGGTGGCTTCACTGCTTTGAAATCTGTTACTAGAGCAAGTAATGTTGAAAGCTAACCCCATTTTGGCTTAGATGGTGTGCATTTACTCTGTGGTATTAGAAGCAAACATCTGGAAGAGATCTGGTTTGTTTGAACATCTCTAGTATATAAAAGTAGTCTACATATTACTGATTTAGGTTTATTATTTTACACATGATTTTTAAAGCTGTTGTTCAAATGAATAGATACATTGTCATGTTATATTTTTAAATTATTTCTTAGAGTTGGTTAATTGTCGCCAAAATCTACAAAATGCAAATCTCTTAAAAAAAACAAACCAAAACAAATTGTTTACCTGAATTTGGCAAAAATGCTGTTGATGACAAAAGGCTTTTTTTCAGTCCTTGGAGTGATTTTCAGAGTGAAATATTTTCTTCAGTGAGTGCTGACATGTTTGTTTATCTTTTGTTATTTAAGAACAGTTCCTTTCTAAATTTGTATGACATCATCAATGAATTAATGTGAAGTGTTGTACACTTTCAGTTAATAATTTGCCTCATTCATTCATAGGTTTTAAGACTTCATTTGCACTAAGCAAGTGGCACCATTTCTTCACACAGAAAATCTGAAAGCTGTTTCTTTCCCTGTTTTCAGGCACACCTTAGATAAATTGTCAAATTGAGGGTTGCAATTAATTGTCCAGAAACAGAGGAATGGAATGCTAGTCTGGCATAATTTGGCATGGAGTATAAAAGAAAGTGAAGTCACTTTTAGTGATATGTCCCAATTCGTAAACAGGTGTTTGCCCAAGGGGAAGGCATCAGTGTTACTTTAAGTGTTATGGCAGAGTGATTCACTGGAATAGGTGAACATTTCTAACCCTTCCATCCCCCGAACTATGTCAATCCTTGTAGCAATTCATGTTCAGTGAGGTATTGCTTGCAGCAGTGAAAGAGAATGGGATTTCAGAATTTGGGGTACTCTTTTTATCTATTAACCTATGTAATGAATGGTGTTTTAAAATTTGATTGGCAGCTTCTTTACCTATCTTAATTAAATTGCTCCTTCACCCCAAGTGTCTTTGAAGGATAGAGCCTTTGTGAAAGGTGTCAAGTGAGTCTTTTATTGTTTCCTTGGGGAGAAGAGCTTGTTGACAAGTTAAGATAAAGGTGCAGAATCAAGAATATATTTGTTAAAATAATCCTTAAAAAGGTCTTAATAGTACTAACTAGGGCAAAGAGGAGAAAATGTACCTAGTGATACGTTCTTCTCTACCTGTGATGCAAAGAGCTTTTAATGTTTCTACTAAATCAAAATTCTTTAGGTAAATTAAAGATTAAAAAGAACGTAGTAAGGCTTGTTCTGAAAGCATGAAGGCAGCTAAATCCATAAAGAAAATAATTCAATCAAAAAGTATTGTTTTTTCAGTAATACAAGGGCAACCCTTGCTTAACTTCTGTTGAAGCAAAAATATCATCAGCTCAATACTGTAGAAAAATAGTACAGATGTTAAGAGGGAAAAGTGCTGGTGGGGAAAATAGTTGATAAAGTATTTGGTTTTAAATTGAGGATTAAACCCAAATTATTTTAAGGTCACCAATTGTGAGTTATTAGACTTATATCCTGTAATCTGCATTTTAATATGCACCAGTAGAAATGGCTTTCTTCAACCATTTCAGGGTTTTATTTGTGTGTATTTGACTTCAGAGGTCAATATGCACAGGTACTGTTCAGAGTTCACTGATGTTTCTCATGTGGATGTATTCCTGTTCATCAGCACCAGGTGGCAGTTAAAAATTTGCTAATTTAATGAGACAGAATGTTCACTGGCTTGAAGACATAGAAACCTAATTAGAAACAATAGGGGTCATCTTATGCTGTTAGGAATGTATTTGTCATTCACAAAAACCTTATGGGCCTTGGAGGACCATTGCTTGTAAAATTCTCCTTTCTGCTCACAGCTTTTTCTAAGGAGTTGTGCAGATTCTTATCAATTTCCTAAAAAATTCTCTGCTGTACACTTAAATAATCTTTGGTGTATAGACTAGAGTGATGTACCTTTTGTGATTTATACTTTGGATGTACTTTATACTTGCATTCTAAATTGGCTCATTCTTTGCCGTCATGTTTTAATCAAGCTTTTATGGAACATTTTTGATAAGGAGCTGAAACCACTTACAGAGATGAAGTCATAAAACTGTCCTTAAGTCTTGGCACTATGGTTTGTAATTACTAATTGATCTTAAGCAGAATCAAAGTATACCTTTTATTAACAGAAGACCCTTATCTAAGACTTATAACAAACCAGAGCAAAAATTAGCCAGATTAAGATTCAGATTAAAGACCATTCAATTAATTAATTTTAAAGCAATTACAGGTTGTGTTACAGTGAAGAAAAAGTTCACGCTATGATGTTCTAGCAGTGATATGAAAAAAGTGGTGGTAGTTTACTGAACTTGATTTTTCTATTCTCTTGAACTAAACCAATATATTATGGAAAAAGATTGAACTGAATTTATTTTTAAAATTGGACATGTCTACATGTAAATTTCCTGGGCTGGCAAGCTGTCAGAATAAGGGTTGAAAAGCAAGTGGTAAAGATGTTGCTAAAACATTCTTTTCTTGCTACCCCCATAGCACATGGTACCATGGATTAATGTATTAGCTTTTCAGTTATAGGGGTCTTATTCATGTAATATGTGGAATTTATTTGTTTTGACAGGTATATTGATACCTATTGTCACATCATCAATTATTTGAACAGCAATAAAAGTAACTGTAATGTAGGATCTAAGGAAAAGCCCATTGCTGTTCGACTCCTAAAATGACTAAGAATAGGACCAGAGAAGTATCTGTTTTGCCTGATGATTACTCAAAATACATGCTAATTGCTTTCTTCAGAGATTAGGTTTAGCAGTGAAGATGTCTCTCTAAAAATATCCTTTTTTATATTATATATAGAATATATATTTCTCCATATATAGAGATTGTATTTCTTCTCTCTCTCAAAATATCCTATTCTATAAAAATCCTCCCCAGTATTCTCCCTGACTGTGGAGAATAGAACCCAGGAATCTTTAATGGTTGAATCCTGCAAGTCTTAGCTCCTGCGACATTTTCCAAGGAAAACTGTCCCAGCCAGTTTAGAGACCTGTAGGTTAAAAGTACAATCTGACCCTTACTGAAAAGCAAAAACCTATTGAGTGGTGCTGTATTACCGTGGAAAAGAACTGTTTGTGTACTTCCAGTTTCATAATATAATCAGAAGTTTGAGTGGAAAGTTTAATTACAGCCACTTAAGACCTTGTAGTACAATATGTTTTAGCACATTAACAAGCACATCATCATTAGAGTCATAAATGCCATTGGTGCTTTCAAGCACATTTCACAATGTGTTTACCTACTAAAGTATCTGCATACATACTGAGATACATTTCATATGATGAGAAAACAAAGAACACACTGCTATTAAAATCTACATTTTCTGTGTATAGAAACTGCACTCTTTATAAAAGGACTTGTAAATTACTTTATTGAGTTAAAGCAAATGGGCTGATACTTATTGAAGTTGCAGCATCAAATGTTTTGAAGCAGAGGAATGGAAGAAAATAGAAATTATTAAATTAACAACTCTTTCAGTTGTCATAATTATACTTGTGACACACGTTAAAGGAAAAGCTCTAAGAATAAATTTAGTGCACGTGTGGATTCTCTTTCCTGCAGAGGTAGGTATGTGTCTTGAAGCAGTATCAGTCAGCTTGAGACCAGAAAATAGGGATAAAAATACCCACAGAACAATAGGGAAGAAACCTTCTTGATCCCTTACCTATTTAACTTAATTACTTAATAGCGTATTTTTCCTCCAGCTTCCTTCTGGTAGATTTTGTAATGTATGTATAACAATCAGTATGAGGGGGCAGTTCTGCAAACAAGGATGTTAGAATATTATTTTACATTTAAATCTCAAGAATCTGAAAAATTTCCAAATGCCTGAGACTAGTGCATTCATCTTAGACACTTTTTTCCATTAGAAGTGTTGCGTTATTGATTTATTTTTTTGAGCTGTGATGTGACATTAATTTCAAGAAGCAGAGATGTTGAATATATGTATTTGTCATTGATCTAAAGGGAAAAGCTGTGTTCAGATCAAATGTTGTAATAGTTTTCAGTAGTCACTAAGGAGAATATTAAACATTACTTGAAACCTTTTAAAATACTCAGTTTAACTCGTATTTAAGAATTTTAAAGATTTGGACAAACAATTCCCTGTACAAGTAAGGTTAGTAAGAACTGACATAGGAGGGCAGTTCCAGAGAACTGAGTAAAGCTGATGTTCAAATGAATTAAAGCTGATGTCCAAATGAATTAAAGGAAGACTGAGGTTGCTGGTAAGGATGTTGGCCTGACATTAATCTGGAGTAAAATAATGGAATAGCTAAAATGGAATTGTGTTAAAAAGTTATGTGGGAATATAGCATAGTCAATAATAGTTGATTAAAATTTATGGAAAGATCTATTAAAAACCCCCCAAACCAATCAAACAAAAAACCCCACAAAAAAAACCCCAAAACCAACCAACCAAAAAACAACAAAACAACTTTGCAATATTTTCATAGATTGATAATAAAGAAATTATTGAGAGATACACATTTGAAAAATATTGAAAACTGGAGGATATTTGAAAAGAAACTATTACGAAGGGATAAGACTTAAAAAAAAAAAAGCAGCAGATGAATTGAGAGGAGCACTGGCTGATAGCACATGGAGGAAAACAGATAAGAGGAACACTCACCAGAAAAGAAGAAATGAAAGAGGGCAGTTTCCAGTTAGCAGGGTTAATTACTGACAGAAATAACCCCTTGCCATTTTGAAAGGGTTTTTGTCCATCAGTGCTCTGATAATAACTCCTGATAATGGTAATGATCTTTGAATGTTGAAAATGCAAAATATTAAATTTAGGGAAAAGATTTCTTTTTCATGTGACATGGAGCTACTTTTTATCAGTAGGATTATTACATTGGGATAACTCTTTGCTAAAGTTCAGGGCAGTTTCAGTTTTTCTGTTTCTGTGAATATTGTTCTGAGTGATAGCAACTGAATACATTTTATCCACACACAGAAAACTGCTATTTAAGCACAGAATTATATATTGAGAAATAGGTATATTTAGTATATTTCAATATTACTATATATAATTATATGATTAAAAATCAGGATTTTATATTGGATGGTATGTGCTTTGCTAGCTTGTTTACATTTTGCAATTGATTTTCCTTCCTGTAAAATTGCACTTACGCTGAAGTCAATAAAAGAGATTTCTTTGATTTAAGGAAAATTTCTGGCTTTATTAATGTAGAGTCAATTTTATTTTTTATGTACATACTATAGCACAAATGTTGAACAAAAATCCATGTTTTCAGATTTGGAAAAAAAAGGACACTGACATTTGATGTGCATATACTGTATTTAAGACAATTTACTTAAAATTAATTGCTTTCACAGTGCTCAGGACATACTAGAAAAGATGACTGCAGGATACAGTGATTTCCCCCCCCAACATGTGCTTCATTTTACCCTAGTGGTAACCACATGAGTGAAACTTCTGAAGCAATAACTTTGTAACGAACATATAAGCCTTTTTATGTATCACTTGGTGCATAGTCACTGTGACCCTCAGTTACCAGAGGCATGAGGTGTGTTCTAAACTGTAGTTTTTAAGTCTTATCTGTTAATATTTTTCTTATAGTATAGGTGCATATTGTAGTTGAGCTCACAGTGTACAGTATTGTTTCAAAACTTGCTTGCTATGTGAATTCATTGTACAGTTGCCTGTGATAAAACTTCAGGTTCAAACAAACCATTTTTACAGTATTTTAAAATTGCTTGTCTCCATCACAAAATATTGTGTACCTGTAGTGTTCTTTCATACTAGGAATATATCTTATCTGTGGCACAGAAAATGGAAAACAATTTAAAATAACTTTAATATATGTTATTTACATGCTGTCCTTGCTCGTATGTCAGTTGTAGTAGAATTTTGTTGTATGTGGATAAGCCTTCAAGGGTCCAAACAGCTCTCATTGATCCTTTCTTAAGCATGGTGCTTTAACCATCTGAGCCCCAAATAAAGGATACTTGTTTGAGTTTATGTTGAATTTTTTTTTTTTAAACTGTATTTTGTGTTTTAAACAAAAGGATGTGGTATCTAAACTTAGGCTGGAATGGCTTGCTTCAGTGGGAAAAGAAAGAGTCTTAACAGTTTCCAGGCAAACCTTTAGAATCATAGAATTGTTTTGGTTGGAAGAGATCTTTAAGATCATGAAGTCCAGTTGTTAACCCAGCACTACCAATTCACCAATAAAACATGTCCCTTAGCACCACATCTACACAGCTTTTAAATGCTGCCAGGGATAGGGACTCCACCACTTTCCTGGGCAGATTGACAACTCTTTTTGTGAAGAAATTTTTCTTAATACCCAACATAAACCTCATACAACTTGAGACCATTTCCTTTTGTCTTATCACTGATGTTAGTTTACTTACAGCCAGAATTATTTAACTTTTGAGCTGTAGCATGAATCCCAACCCAAATGTACTGAAAGTTTGTTCCGAAGGGAACAAAAATATCTGGGGTTAATTTGTCTGTGGACCATTTTCTTGACTGCTTTTGCAGATTTAAAACATGTTACTATTCACAGTAGGGGAAAGTGTTGGAAATTGTGTGTCTTTTAATATTATGCTACTATGTGGAAGAAAAAATATAGTAAATAGTTGTAAATAACATGCTTTGAACTGTTCACTTAATTTCTGTTCTATATTACCAATATAGATATTGCAGAATATCTATATTACAATATATTACAATATTGTAATATATTACAATATTACAATATATTACATATATTACATTATATATATTACAGGTTACCATGCTTTGTTAATTTGTAAATATGAAAAATTCAAACAAGGTGCTTCCAATGCTCAGCGTGGTGTTAAGTCACTATTTCTCAAAATGTCCCCTTGAATGCAGTACTTCAGTTTTAATGGAAATCTGAAAAATCATCCCAATCACATGAAATTGGCTGTTCTCTATATTTTGCTTTTGTCTTGAAGCATTGTGAATGCTGGAGAAAAAATTGCCTTTCATAAGCATGTGTTGCAAAAATTTTACTCTTAGCCTGTCTCATCAGTGCTTAAGAGAAGATAACATACTCATGCATACAAAGGCTCTATTAAGGATAGCTGATATTGTAAAAATTAATTTGTAATATCCTTTAACTTTTATAGCTGTTTCTAAGGAAGAAGGATGATAAACTGTATAACAGGAGAAATTTTAAGAGGGTCCCAATGTATAGTGTGGTGATGCACAAGAACACTGGAGTATTAAAGCATATAGCAATATCTTGTTTAAAATCTGTTACTTGGTTGCTTATTTCATAAAAGTTAAGGGAACGGTATTTACCGATAACAAAGATTGACTCTAATGAAATGAAATTTGATACTATATCTTTTGTGCTTTATTACAGTAATTACTGCTAAAAATCATGTATACATATATCTTAATAGGTGGGGTTTGCTTTGTGGGTGAATGAGATTCAAAAAAGCAGTTTTCATCTAGAGAAGTTAGATTTGCTCCATCACTGGACATGTTCAAGGTTAGGTTGCTCATGGGCTTTGAGCAACCTGGTCTAGTGGAGGTGTCTCTGCCCATGGCAGGAGTGTTCTAACTACATGACCTTTAAGGTCCTTTCCAACCCACACCATTCTGTGATTCTATGGTTTCTTTTCTGTATAGTCAATGGAGAGAAAGAAGGGTATTCTGGTGTCAAAGGCACTGAAAGTTAGATACCTTCTGTGTAGATATCTTCATAAACAATGGCAATGGTACCTCCACAGGGAAACTGGCCACCTCATCTTAGAATTTATCGTTGTGGATCTTATTCTGTTTTAAAGAGCTGTGTTCTTGTATTTGCTCCAAAAGAAAGCAAGGCTGCATATCTTCCTGATGCTTTATAGTTTCTTTTCTCTGTGAGAGTAGCAGACATTTCTTCCTCTATTTCCTTTAACAGTAAGATTTGCATTGGAGTTACTTCCTTTGGGAAATTATTTCTTTCATACTTTTCCCATAAAATCTTCCATTTCAAAAAGTACATAATACTTTGTTCATATTCTCATTGCACAATAGGTTTTCTGTAGCACTACTTCTGACAAGAATGATGCTCAGTAATTCTCTCCAGTTATATCATTTAATAACATGCCAGCTGTTTGCTTTCTTGCATGATCAATGGAGCTCACTAAGTTCTACACCTGATATGAGGTTTTATCTGTTTTTATATATTGTCATGGTTAATTTTTGACGAGTGACTCAGCATCACTCTGAGGAAATAGCTTACATGGAACCTGTTGATGCAGTTCAGCCATGTGCACCTGCAATGTGAATCTCAAATTACATCCTTCTGTGTGGCCTCCTGAGCAGCCTCCAAGGCATTTTTGGTACCAGTCGAGGCAAGCACTGGAAGTGGTCCTGAGAAAGGTAGAATATGAACTATTCATGAATATGAGTGAAAGCAGACAAATGTTTTACCTTAAGTTCCTACCATTTTATTTATGTTAAATTCTGCCATTGCTCAGATGAGTGCTGCTACTGCTTTTTATTTGTTCGGTTTTGGTTGTTTATTTTTCTTTTTTTTTTTTTTTTCCAGCAGATGGTAACGAGAGAGGTAGTTGCTACTCTTTCAGAGAATATGACTGTATAATTTAGGTCATATTTCTGAGCTCCACCAACTTGAAACATCAAAGTGAACTTGTTCTGATATTTGGCCAGTTTATGTAGTCATCCCTCTAGACAAAACATTTATCTGGATTTTGGGTCTGCATGTGGATAGAATGTACACTACCCAGATGTGTTTTCCTAACTTTGATGCAATAGAATAAAGCAAACATTTTTTGAATATATCTTCTTATGACCAGTAATGTTTGAAACTAAGTGATAACTATTAGATTAGACTGATCCAGGGCATGAACTTCAGCTGTGTTATATCAAGGGAACAAGATGAGTGTTTAAATTGAGCTTTTTTTGAAAGGAAAATCTTTTCTTATCAGAAAGCCTATCTCAGCCAAAATCATTAAGAGCATTTGTTACTAATTTAGTGGGGTGTGTTTGCATGTGATTATATATTAGCATTGAAAAATGAGCTCTTTCCTGCTCTATATAATTGAGGGTACTGTTTGTTAATCCAAATATTATGCATTAGAGCTATCCATAAACTTTTGCTCAGACAATGAGATTATTTTTTTTCCCTGGATTTAAAACAGAGAAAGTTAAAAGGTTAATTATCACATTTCAGACACTTGCTATCTTTTTCTCTGCTCCCCTACCTCTAGCAGCCCCAGTGGGAATCTCACTCTAGTTCAGCAGGTCTGAAAAAAGGCCTTATACGTCTTGTCCCATATCCTCTATACACTCAGTTAGACTGTTAGGATAAAGGAGAAGTTGAGGAATGAGATGTTTTCATGAAAGGCTTCAATATAAACGCATTAGTTCTTGTGCATTTGATGATAGGCTTTTTGACACTATTTTCCTTCTTGGAAAAAAATTGGTTTTCTTCTAGGAGATAGAGTTGAATTCTTTGTATCTTTTTGAGTGTGTCTCCAAAGCCTTTTCTGAAGGTGAGAGATTGACCTGTCTTGTTTCTCTGTCAGCATGTAAGGGTATGTAGGTAGTGAGGCTAGGTCAAGAAAGTGTTTGTCTCAAAAATAGGCAAGTTTGCCTCACTGCTGTTCTTTCAGGAGAATTTGTGCTAAACATACTGGAAGAATTTCTTGGATTCACTTGTTAGATCTTGTATCTTCTCATTCATTTTAAGGAAAAGACTGTGGGTTATGAGTGGAGTTAGCAGTTACCTTGCTGAATATAGGGAAAAAGTCGTATTTCCAAAGACATGGGTGAAGGACTTTTGCATGTATTGCCAATTTTGAACTGTTTTTTCATGACATTTCTCAAAGGCTAAGAGATTGGAGATTGTAAGTACATCATTATTTAATGTATTTTGAAATTAATGTTAGAAAGCCAAATAGCTTCAGATATATTTAGAAGTGCAGCAGCAGCAAAACATAGAATGTTATGGTTAATAATAAAGCCCCAATTCTGTAAATATATATGTGCATATATGATGTTGCAATTTACTTTATTGGATGCCTGTGTTGACACATACTTCATCATAATAATCCTGTGATAAAATAATTTTTAAATACTAAAATGATCACTAGCTTTGCAGCTCCACTTACTTTGAACAGAAGATGAAACAGTTGCTTATTTTGATTTCATGAGTTTTTTTATTTCTGCTTAAGTTCTAACTCCTAGGTTTAACTGGCAGAGTGCACTCCCTGAATTCATAGTGTGGCAAGGGCAGGTGTGCATGTAAGGAAAATGCACCTGATTCTGTTCCCATGGACTTTGTACTTGTGAATTAGAAGTGTATTTCGGGTGGGAATTTTCTTAATGTGTCAGGTTGAGAGAAGAGACTTAGAAGGTGAAGATCCAGGTATGCAGAAGAATGAGTATCATTTGCCACTATCTGCACAACAAATTTGGTGACCTAAAAAAATGTGTTCTTTTTATCAGCACCTAAAAAGTTGCCATTGAATAAACTGTAATGTTACTTCAGGAGGCTTCTCTTTTTTTTTTTTTTTTTTTTTTCTTTTTATGTAGATGGAAGGTCCCAGGCAGGCATATGTTAAGCTCTTTGCTGCTTCCTGATTAGGTTAAGGTGAAGCCCACCTGCTGTGTTACTTGGCAATAGGATATTTTTGATCTATTAATACTTGTCTAGCTCCCATGAAATGAAATCCACATCACTGAAAACAACTGCACCTATATTGGCAAGAACTGTTGGCATAGAAGTTGCATATTGCCGCTCAGGTCTGTAAAGGTTATTTGCTGAGTACTGTTCTGGAGTGAGCATTATTGTGGTTCATTCATGGAGGAAGGCAAAAGTCTGCTCTGTCTGAAATTTACTCTTGTAGCACCTTGCCTGAATAATGAATTTATGAATTTTCACTAAACGACTCTTTTGAAACCATGATTTTTTTTTTTCTGCCTAGTAAAACCTAGTGAGCTCAAATCTCTTTGCTAAATTTTCTTCAAGCGTTAGACTTCTTTTGACTGACTTTTGCAAAACCTGCATTTCATCATGTTGTTCCTTTTTTTTTTTGTTTTTTTGGAAATGCTTATGTCTCTTTCAGAACAAAAAAAAAAAAAAAAATAGGCTAAATCATGGAAAACTTGTAATTGAAAGACAAGGTATTCCAGCAAGCAATTCATCTGGTTTGCAACCTTTGCACTTTGTCTTAAAGTCCATTTTATTTCCAAATATACTGGCATGCGTTCTCAAGACTTTACTAATAATTGAGAAATTCTATGAAGTATCTAAAATTAAAAAAGTAATTTTAATGAGAGATTTTAATGAGAAATTAGTGTTAAGTAGTTAAGTTTGAGCTTTTAATTAGCCTACCATCTTCCTATGTTTAGAATTTGCTTCCAGAGTGTATTATTTTAATGTAATCGTTCTGTTACTCCCAGATACCTTGTTAGCAACCATAAATGTTTTCTAATTATATGCCAGATCAGCCGGAATGGAGAGTTATGGAAATTTCCTCAGGTAGTTCAGTATAAAGCAGGAGTGCCAAATTCACAAGTGGGTTTGGCAGGCAAGTTTAATGGCTTGGAATTTAGCTTAGAATTTCACTGTCTTTACTGGCTTGCTGATTTGTTTGATATCGTTACTTTTATTGTTAAAGGTGTTGAATTAGAATTACTGGAATGGCTTTCTGCTTATCTGTAGAGTTGAAAAAATATCCATATTATGCGTTAGTTGGATTTGGTTTTATTAACCTTTTTAAGTTTTGTTTGTCAACATGTTTATTATAGTTTTTCATTATGATAATGAAATATAAATATGAGATGAGATGAGCATGATTTTAAGTAATGTCTTTTACTGTGCAGTTTTTTTGGAAGCAATAATTTGTGGATTTATCCTAGATTTCTAAAACTGTACTCATCACCTGATATCTAACATGCTAGAAGTGTTTTTTTCCCACTAGGTGTGCAGAAATGATCCCACTAGCAAGTATGGGTCTTTAACAGGATGAAATCCTACTTTTACTAAACCTGTGCAGTATTCCTTCTGGAGTTAGCAAATCCTTGATTTTAGCTGTTGAGCTTCACTGTACATAGGTGTTTGCAGAGGTAGGATCTAGTGGGTGTCTCTTGATTTCCTGGCCATGCATAGATCCCACTGGACTGAAAATCAATTAGAAAATTGCAAGATGAGGCTCCTCTTTGTTTAGGTTTACAACTTATTTCAATATACAAAGCATGCAGATTCACTGTTGAAAATGTGTTCCTTTGTTGTAATTTTTTTTTTGACTATCATTACATAATACCATGTATTTGGTGACATAAACCAAGTTCTCCACCTCTCTGTTTCCATTTAGCTAATATATGGCTGTGGCTTTTTTATACATTACTGCCAATTCAACCACAGCTTCACAGTGAAACTCTTGTCTTCAATATTCACTGACTATCAGAGATTCCTTGACATATCTGTGTGTTATTTAGCACATCCCTTTTTGTTCTGAAGGGCTAAGTAGAGGATTAATTGTAACTCAGTGGCTTCTGGGGTTTTGTGTAATTTGTAACAGATGTTATCACTCAGATAAGCTACTAATTTCATAACTCCACTTTTATATTTGGATTTTATAATGTAGTACTTTGGTTCTAAATCTATTGGAAAGTATCATATGTGTTTGGGCAATTTTTTTTCTACATCTTGGTATTTAATAGCTGTAACAAATAACAGTTACGTGCAAAGCTGGCTGCAGTATTTACTTGCAGATAGGCTATCAAGAAGAGGTCAACTGTCAGGTGTTGAAATAATTTTCTTTTACATATTATTCCCATTGACCTTATTAATTTATCTGACTTCTCAAAAATGCTAAATACCTTAAAAAAAAAAAAAAATCCAAACAGGCAAATAGAGAAAACTGTATTAAGTCAAAATAATCTTTACTGTAATTCTTAGCCCAAATGGAACACCAGAGACACCAAGAATTCTTTTCTGTTACTGTGTACTATGCATTTACACGGGGAAGCTCAGATAAAGATAGGCAGCAGTAGAAAACACTATGTTGTGTTTAAATAACACCAGTAAACTGTCAACAGTGACACAAACAAGCAAATTTTTGCCAGTACATTAGTATTGCTAAGACATAAAAATTTTCAAAATTAATTTAGGCAGATGAATAGCTGCATGTTTAGATTTTCAAGAATATAAATTGACATCTTTTAATTAGATCATACCCATTTAAAGTAGAGCTAACCCAGTGCTCTTAATACTTGGATTTTACTGGCATAGTTTGTTTAATTACTTAGTTCAGACAAAACAAATTTCTTATGGAGCAGGGTGATGTTTATCTATCAGGGTTTGAATTTGGGTTAAAATTTATTAAGGTTCAAGAACTTTTAGGCACTCAGGTGCCTGTGGTTCTGAACTCACTAAATATTTTACAGTAATATAAAAAAAAAGTCTAGTTAGAGTATAGTATATAGATTAAAGCTGGGGGAAGAGAGACTTGTGAAGGCTAATAGCCTATTAACTCACTGAGTGTTCTAAAGAGGAAAAATGAAAAAGGTAGAGATCTCTTTTTCCTTTTGAACTGACCATATTCATACCACAATGTCGTATAGCTGAAGTGAGTTACTTTATCCCAGAAGATTTTATTAGCATCACTGTCACTTACTCTTAAAATGAGGTAAAATAAATGATGCAGCATGACTCTGTGATAATAATCTGCTATAAATTTGGTTTGTTGCGGTAGGACACAGCTTTGATATGTGTGAAGTCTCAGAAAAGGATTCTGAATTTAAACAGCACTTGCATTTGGCTCTTATAGAGTGTTTGAGTTCACTGCCATCTTCACCTGAAGTCCGTGTTGTGCTTGTAGATGATACTGCTTCTTAGCAATTTCCAATTTAGAAAGGTGCAGTAGAGCTGTTAATGACCCACACAGCTTCCTTTGCAACCTTGAGTATTTTCTTAACCTCGCTGTTCTGGTTACAAGAGATTTGCTGTAGTAATTACTTGTGATCTTCAGTAATTTCATGTTCATTAAGAGAGGCAGTAGATATTCAGGAGGTAGCTGGGTGCATCCAGATAAAGCATGGGTCATGCAATGAATTTTGTCTCTGCTGTCTTCTCAGATCGAGGTTGTGTTGAGCTTCACTTTGAAAGCTGCATGTTTGGTGACTAGTGCACTGATGCCTTGTTGTCATCATGGTGGGCCTATACCATGTTTATAAAACCCGCAGTCATGGGCAGCATGAGCTGAGGCATTTTTGGAAGGGTCAGATCATTGTGGCCTGAGGTACTTAATCCCAGCATGCACTCTCACATACCCATTGCAGCACTGTGGGAATGACACGGCATTTAAAAGTGCTCCCTTGTGGGAGTGACATGGTTACTCTTTCTGGTGACAGAGTGTTTGATAAAGATCACTCTCTGACAGGAATATCTTTGCCTGCATTCCATAAGGCTTTAGTCACCTGTCAAAAGCTGTGTGCACAATAACTGTTGAGTGAGATGGTCTACACAGAGAAACAGACTGCTAATAACCTGTTTTGTTAGTTTGTAAACTACTTTGAGAATGGCCTGTTAGGAAAAAAAAAATTAGTTTACTCGCAGAATAAAGGATATTCAGGATTTTTATTAATTAAATTGATATTATAAATTATGTTGCCTTACTGGTTTTAAAGCTTTGCTTTGTTGATGTCTTAGCTTTTGTATGTGGCTGCATGCCATGTGTGCAAGGCAGACAAAGGGACTTGGAAGGGAAAAAGTAGTCAACTGTAAGTGCTTACATGTCCTTTGTGAATCAAAATATGCGATAGAGACGACTTAAAACGAAAAAAAATAAATCTATTAGATCTTGTTAAAGGTTTAATTACTGAGTTGTATTTCCTTCTTTAAAATGAGTGAATGTGGGAAATGATGAAATAGAGTAGTAGTAAAATTCCTGTTGCAATAGGAATGAACAAACAGTAACTAGCATTTCTCAGCTCTGTTTTTTTCTGATTTACATGTATTAAAACTCTGCTTTGTGAAGATCTAATTTTCTTCAAAAATAGCTGGAAGGATTCAGATCAATTAACTACCTTGTAATAAATTATTCCATAAGAACAGTTGCTAGAAGAGACCCATAAGCTTGCAATCTCTGTTTTTCCTTTGTAACTGTGTACAGAGCAGCTCTTTTGAAACCTGCTATAAAGGCTGTGATTATAGATTGATTTACTGTGGAGTTACATAATAGTCTTGATAATTCATCATCCCTATGTCCATTTTATAATAATTCCATTTCTGATGTTATTTTTCATATTTTAACAAATTTCGCATAAAATATTTACACCTAAGTGCTGTGGATGATATGTAAAGAGTTTCTGTATTCCTTAAATGACATTTTGTTCTCTTCAAACTTGATTTCTGCTTCAAGTAAAGGTACTTCAAATTTACTAGAAGCTGAACCTAGTGTGATAGGACTAGGTGAGAATAAGACTGGCTAAAGTTTGACCAGTAGTGGCTTCTTTTTTTTTTTTTTTTTTAATAGCCAAGAGAAGTGTAAAACAAATTGTGAGTCACATTTCCTGTTCTCCATTTTAGAATATAGCATATACCTTTAAGAATCTTCAGTCCCAATGGTGTTAGGGACTCCAAGAAAACTACTGACTCAAAAGAAAAGTCCTTGGAACTTCATATCCAAAAGTTTAACTCTCTAGCCAGCTAATAAAAAGACATTTTCTATTTTTTTAATTGTATTTGCCCCCTTTTTTTTTTTTTGGGGGGGTGGGGGGGGGGTATTACTGCAATAAGCCTGGGAGAGTGATGTTCATTATTGCCCCAAGGAACTTGTCTGACTCTACAACAGTGGGTATGTTATAAGCCTTTTTCGGGAGGGATTAGTAATGTCATAGTTATTGCTGGATGTTAAACAATGCCCTAAAAATTATCTTTAAGCAGCACAAATAATGGAGAAATCTGGTTGTTTTTAAAACTTGAATTACCATTAGTTTACAATTTTCAAATGCTTGACATCCTTTAAGGTCTACCTAGCAATGAGATAAGCATGGAGAGAAGTCTTAATCCTTGAACACTTAAGGCTGAAAATATGAGAAATGCTCTATACTTGGAAATTACTGCAAACAAATCTTGGTAATAGTGTTGAGGGGTGAAGTTCTCAAGATTATAAAAATACTTCTGCATTTCAGCTCTGCCTTTGCAGATGAGAATGACATGTAGTAAAAATCTTAAATATGATCTAATTTAGAGAAATAGTTCTCTTTTTTTTTTTTATAACATGCTTTCATTAATAACTTAACTGACCTGTACTTTGCTGTTGGTATTGGAATAGAATAAGAATTTTATCAGAAAAATGTAAAAAAAAAAAAAAAAGGATGTAAATGAAAAGCAAGTTTTGGTTAACTGTAAATGTACATCTATATACATACACATATATATATATATCTTCAATACCCATTCCAGTACCTCTGAAATCTTTCCTGCATCAGCCACTTTCCTTTATTCCCATTGCTTTTAGAAACAAAACTTGAAAAACTGATTTTCATTTTTCTTTGTTTGAAAACCTTGTGATAGTAAAGGAGAAAGGAAAAAAAATTTAAATAGGCAGTGTTAGGCCTTATGAAGTATAGACAGACTTTTTACTTGATAGCTTCCAGGTGGTCTAAAGTCTTTGCACCTAAGCTAAACTTGGGACTGCCAGTTGCAATTTATAGTTTTCCACTTACCCTGTGAAAGAGTGAGAATGCATTTATTTTACACCTCTCTAAAGATGATAAAATAGATCATAACTAAACAGATTGAAAAGCTACTGTGAGAGCTGAAGATATAGTTGGGAAATTATAGAAACACCATGACTAAGTCTGAAGAGCCTAGGATCTCCATTTGCAAAGGGTATAGATTCCTTGTTTCTCTCAACTATTCTAAAATACAATTAGATATAATGTTCAGGTAAAAAGAAAATAATAAAAATTGTCAGTATCACATTTTTAGAGAATATTCATTCTTAAATTCAGCAAGTGTTTGAATGAAGAACCTCAGAACACCTCTAAATTTATAACTGATATCCTGGGAGGTATTAAATTTTCCTCTGAGGAAAGATATCTTTTTTTTCCCCTCATATTAAAAGTTTACTGTGGAACCATGTATTGTCAAAGCTGTCTTTAGTCCCATCCAGTTGCTTTCTGTGTTGTTTTGGCTTTCATTTCCCAGCATGTATCCAAGGATGCTGTTCCAACAACCTTTTTTTCTGTTTGTAGTATAGGCTTTTTTAAAACAGCAATGACTCTGTGTGCATATGTTATGGTATGGTAATTAGTATTCTATTATCCTGTATATTCTAGATCTCAGAAAGCTGTATAAGGTCACTTCTTCATCTGTTAACAGAATAATTAGTACTTAGAAGTGTCTTTTCCTCCTCTTTGTTTTCTCTGCAAGTGTAAAACTTTTTTAATAGTTGTACTTTTTATGGTTTTCTATGAAGCTGCTTTTGAAATAGCCTGTAGGTTTGGTACACAGGATATTATTTGGGAGTACTGGGATACTTCTTTACATCTGTAGCCAATGAAAAGGCAAGCATCTCCTTTGTTTGTGATGGGAAGAAAGCCACTTGTGAAATGAAGGATCCTTAAGGTAAAGACCAGGTCAGTTACTTTATGCTATATTTCTGAGCTATACATTACAGTGTAATTTGAAATATAGCACACAGTAAGAGACTGCTGAGGAATTCAGTAATGTCTCGGTCTAGAAGGTGTCCTTTACCTTTGTGTGATAGCTACCTGAACCCACTTACACAAGTGCAACTATATCTGCCTGCTTCTTCAGCAAAATTGATATTAGCTGAGCAATATCCATAATAGGATATAGGTACCATGCCTGTATTCCAAATTCCATGAATTCTGCATTTATCCATTGCACTATAGCATCCAGCAATACTATTATAGAATCATAGAATGTTTTAGGCTGGAAGGGACTGCTAGAAGTCATCTGGTCCAACCTCCCTACACAAGTAGGGACATCTCTACCTAGGGCAGGTTGCTCAGAGCCTCATCAAGCCTGACCTTGAATGACTCCAGGGATGGGGCCTCCACTACCTCCCTCTCTGGGCAGCCCATTCCAGTGATCTATCACCATCATATTAAAGAACTTTTTTCTAATATCCAATCTAAATTTGTCTTTTCCTGGACTAAAACCATTGCTCCTTCTCCTGTCATTACAAACCCTTTTGAATAGACCTTTCCCCACCTTCATGTAGCCCCCCTTCAGGTACTGAAAGGTCATGATAAGGTCCTATACACCCTTAGCACGGTGAACTGAACCAGTGCATTGTCACTGCAGCCCAGGCTGCTTCCAATCTTGATGTTCCCATTAGTTCTAAAACCACATCCCCTTGAGTAGGGCTGTCTATTACTTGCTTAAAAAAGTTGTCATCCAGGCATCTCCTGGATTGCCAGCAAATTCCAGGGTGGTTAAAGTTCCCCAGCATGTTGAGAGCCTATGAGCATGATGTCTCCTGGAGCTGGAGTATGAAGACTTCATCAATAGCCTCCCCTTGATCAGGTGGCCTGTAGTAAACTCCAACCACAAGGCTCCCTTTATTGTCATGATCCCTAATTCTTGCCCATAGGCTCTCAACCTTCTCGTGGCTCTTCTTCAGGGACAACTCTTCACAGTTTATCCATTCCTTAACACAGAGGGCAACACCTCCACCCCTTCTTCCATGCCTATCCCTTTTAAATAGCCTGTAGCCTCCAGTCATAGGATTCATCACACCAGGTTTCAGTAATAGCCACTATATCATAGCCTTCCTGTGGCACAGTAGCTTCCAATTCCTCTTTATTTGTTGCCCATGCTGTGTGCATTTGTGTAGAGGCACTTCAGCTGGGCTGCTGGTCATGTCACCTTCCTAGAGGGATACCCCTTTGTTTCTCTAAAATGTTTCATTGCCACTATCCCGTTGGTTCCTCTTTCGTCAGAAGCCCCTTACTCATTCCTGTTAGGCATTGCCTGTACTGCAGTTTCTACATCATGCCTCAGGGCAAAAGGTTGAAGGCCCTTACATAAGTTACCCCTTCCTCTGGCCCTGGTGCGTCATCCTGCCTCTTTGGACAGATAATCCCAATATTATTATTATCCCTCTCCCTCTTTTCATTTAGCTTAAAGCCCTGTCAATCAGCCCAGCAATCTCTTGAGCAAATACTCTTTTCCTTCTTTGGGAGAGGTGTCTCCCATTTAAGGTCAGCATTCCCAGTCCTGTGTAGGCCATGCCATTATCAAAAAACTCAAAACTGTGGTGGCAACACCAGCCTCAGAGCCATGTGTTGATGTGGTGTATTCTTCTGTTCTTTCCATTGTTGCTGCTTTCCACTAGAAGGAGGTATGAAAAAATAACCTGTGCTCCCAGTTCTTTCACCAGCCTTCCCAAGGCTCTACAGTCTCTCTTAATTGTTCTACTTCCACCCACATGAAAAATTAGAAATGGATAATACTCCGAGGATGCCACTAAGATAGGAAGCTTCCTATTGATGTCCCTAATTCGTGCTCCAGGGAGACAGCAGACCTCACTGTAATGAGGGTGTGTGTGGCATATTGGACCCTCTGTACCCTTCAGAGTAGAGTCTCAAGTACAAGTAGAACCCTTCTTTTCTTCTTGTGTGAGGTGGTGATGTGGATAGTAGGCCTGACTGCACTGACCCCTCAGCTGTAGCTTCCCCATTGTCCCCATCCTCATTTGTCTGCTTTTCCTCTACCAGGACCTCATATCTGTTGCGTAGAGGCACCTGGGGGGGAAGGTGGGCAAGTGGTGATTTTGCCTGCTGCCCCTACCATGAACCACCCTCCACTCATCCTCATCATTTGGGCTTCTCTCTGTGGCCTGACAGGGAAGGATACTGAGGCCCTAGGATCCTGTGTGCCCATCAGCAGGTGCTCCCATTCCCATTTCAAGGTGGGTAGAGACTGGCTCCACCAATCTATCTCCTTCTCTGCCTCCCTAATGCTCCTCAGCCTTTCAACTTCTTCATGTAGTTCAGCCACCGCCAGGCTGAGCAGATCATCTAAATGGTCACAGTGAACACAGCAGTTCTCTTGGCTGCACTCCCTGCAGCCTGTGACCTGAATGGCTTCTTATCAGAAGTGTACTGATGATTGTCATCAGCCTGTTGAATTCATCTTAGCGTGTTTTTCTTCTTATTGAAGGCCTTTGTCAGACTGAGGAGAACTTGTCTACTGTTGTTGCTTGTCTTCCCAGAAAAATGAAACTGTATAGTGCTTACAATTACTAGTTACAGTGGTCAGATGCAATTGATGTAGGGTACTAGGTAGTGTTCTGTTTGTCATGTAGCTTTGTCACCCTTAAATCTGTTGAAAAGTAAACACAGTATGGAACTCTACCTTGTGCAGAACATGAGGTATGAAGAATGTCAGAACTTTCATCTAAGCAAACCGAACGCAGGTATGATTACATCAGATTGACATGTCTGTGATACTGTTACTCTCCTCTAACCAAAGTATCTCATGTTGGTTTTCAGTATTTAGGATTAATTTCTGCCTCCTTCTTCACATGGTTAGCTGGGCTTTTTTGTTTTGTTTTGTTACTTGGCTCTGATTTATGTAGTGTTTGGACTATAAGTGTCCTGTGGGTTTTCCATTTTCTTTGGAAACATGACATTTTAAAATCTAAACCAAAACCTAACAATGCATTTTGTTTGAAATGGTACATATTTATAATACCCTAAAATTCTGTTTCCTTTATCTTCCCAGTCACATGGGAGCCTGGAGGGAACACACACAGATCTCTAATGCCAGTGTTGCAGGCTAAAATTAGTTTTCCTTCACCAAATGCTAACAGCTGGTAGCCTTTATTTCCCAGCTGAAGGTGTGTTGTTATAGTATTTTCATTTTCCTGCTTTTGACAAAAGTTAATGGATCAAGCTCTGCAAGTTTTACTTTGTAAATTCTGTTGTAATACTAATTAAACTTCAGATGCATTTCTGTAAGGCTTTTCACAACTCCAGTCAAGAACCTATTACCCCATTTTACAGACAAATAAACAGAAGAAGAAAGTGGTTGAGGGAGGTGCTTGGTGTTCTTTTAAATGACAACAGAGATAATCAGCGCTGCTGTAAACCAAGTATTAATCAGGCAACAGGAAGAGGTAGTGGCATTCATAGAATCATAGGCTAGGGCTGGAAGGGACCTCTGAAGGTCATCTAGTCCAGCCCCACTGCAGTGAGCAGGGACACCCTCAACTAGACCAGGCTACTCAGAGCCTTGTCCAGCCTCCGCTTAAATATCTCCAGGGATGGGGCCTCAACCACCTCCCTGGGTAGCCTATTCCACTGCTCTACCACCCTCAATGTAAAGAACTTCTTCCTGATGTCCAATCTAAATCTACTCTTCTCTAATTTAAACCCATTACCCCTCATCCTTTCACTACAGGACCTCATAAACAGCCCCTCTCCAGCCTTCCTGTAGGCCCCCTTCGGGTACTGGAAGGTTCCTATTAGGTCACCCCAGTACCTTCTCTTCCTCAGGCCGAACAACCCCAACTCCCTCAGCCTGTCCTCATAGGAAAGGTGTTCCATCCCTCTGATCATCTTTGTGGCCCTCCTTTGGACGCGCTCCACCAGGTCTATGTCTTTCCTGTGCTGAGGGCTCCAGAGTTGGACACAGTACAACATTCATGAGCTAGACACAGTACACATTCATGAGAACGGGTTGTGTTAAGTTGTGCTCCCCTAGGATAAAACCCTAACTTTCTTTTCCTTTAGTTGAAGTAATTCAGTGCGAATACTGTGGAAAATCTCTTGTTGTCATATTTAAATCATAGCAATTGCATATTGAAATCATTGTCAACTTCACTTTTCACTAGGAATGGAAAATGTCAAAACATTCAGTTCAGAAATAATAGCTCTTTTTCCTCCATCTTGAAGTAGTCAGCAAAACTACCTTACCATCTTATAATAAAAAGGCAGATTCACTTCTATTTTGAAAATTCTTCTATTATGTCTGGAAGTTGGAAGTGGTATTGCTTTCATATATATGATCCATAATGTTTACATTTTAGCATAAAAGCTGAAGCAACTAGTGCAAAAACCACAGAGACCTTGATAGTTAATAAAATAGCATGTGGCTGTTATGTTCATGTGGAAATAATTATATACTGCATTTTTAATTGCATAAAATCAATGTATTGGTTTTGATTAATACATTACGCTTGCTGGTCAAATAGAGATTAGTGTTTTGTGTGATATAAACCAGAAAGTCAGTTTGTTATCATGTGTTGTGTTATATGATGGGGAATATGCTCTAAGCAGAATCATTCCTACCCTGATTGTACCAGAGAGATTAATCCTGTTGCCATATGGACTTGAAATTGCTTTGAGTATGTAAAAGAAAAATCTAGTTAAATAATAACTCATTTAATACTCTCTGATTTGTGTTTATGAAAAAAAAAAGAATTCCTCAGGAACTTCTAAAGGAAAACAAGAGTGCGCCAAATGTAATTTCACTGTTGAGTGTTAGAGACAGTAAAATTATACTTAACAGTCGTTTCTAATTATTGCAGGTAATAGCTCTAGCAGATGCAGCAGAAGAAAATCAAGCCAACATGTTCCAGGCATTCACAAAGTTGAAAAGCGCCACCCATCTGATGATTTTGCTTCTTGGTCTGTGGCAGAAGCTCAGCACTGATCAAGTTGCTATTCTGGAAGCTGCACTTTTGCCATTAGCTGAAGATATGCAAGACCTGGTATGTATCTGTAAGAGGTGCTCAAAACCTGCTCAGACAGGGCTTTAAGCCCTTACATCTTTCCCCATGTAGTTTGAAGACTGTCTTTTGAAGTGTTTTAGTAGCCTTAGTAGATGTTTGGAGGCAAGCTACATTTATTGATTTCACAGTAAAGTGGGGCAGTATATTATAGAATGTTTCATTATATGATATGGATGATACCAGTTAAATTCCACTTAATTCTTCCTTTTCAAGCCAAGTAGGATTGTCTCACATAAGTTTAGCTGGATTTAGCTTCCGTCCAGTTATTAGCACAAACCGAATAGCCTCATTTTTTAAGACACTAATATAAATGCTATATAATACACATAGGTGTATACTCACATGTGAACATTTCAATAGAACTAATACAGACATGTACACACAGCAATACAGTATATGTAATTTTTTAAACATTTGTCATATTTTGTCTTCAGTGTTTGCACATTGGTTTATATAATGGATGAAAGTTATACAAAGAAAATACCGTGAATAGATGGTGCCTTTGTATTCTCCAAACTGTGTTCTAGATAGTCCTCCATTGTGTAGATGTCTTGCAAATTCCTCTCTAATTTAGTGAGTGTGACTGTGTGAGACTGTGTGCAAAATTTGGACACTGGTCTGTAAAGAAAGATATATAAAACACATATATATTTTCTTTATATATTTATCACCAGATATAAAGAAAGTGTTCTTTTCTTGCCTGAGGTCCCCAGCTAAACACTGCCTGATTGAATTAAGGAATATTATAACCTTAAAACAATTAGAGTCAATCTCCAGCTTGTTTCAAGTCCAGCATTCTTAACTGCATTCTAGAATAAAGTAAAGATAGAATGCCACATTCAGAAGATAAATCAATGCTGACATTAATATGTCTCAATAGTTTCTTTTAGGTATCTGAACTGGGATGCATAAAGAAAAGTGTGTCCAGCAGGTTGAGGAAGGTTCTCCTCTCTCTCTACTCTGCACTAGTGAGACCACATCTGGAGTATTGTGTTCAGTTCTAGTCCCCTCATTTCAAGTGAGACAGTGAAATACTAGGGGGAGTCCAATGGAGAGCTACGAAGATGATTAAGGGACTGGAAGATCTCTCTTATGAGGAAAGGCTAAAAGCCCTGGGGCTGTTCAGCCTGGAGAAGAAAAGACCGAGAAGGGATCTTATTAATGTTTACAAATATCTGAAGAGTCGGTGTCTAGTAGAAGGGGCCAGTGTCTTTTCAGTTGTGCCCTGTGATAGGACAAGAAGTGATGGTAGCAAGGTAAAACACAGGAAGAGAGAGCAGCCCTGCAGAATAGGATTTGAGGGTTATGTTGGATGAGCAGCTGGACATGAGCCAACAGTGTGCACTTTCAGCTCAGAAGGCCAAATGCATCCTTGGCTGCCTCAAAAGATGTGTGGCCGGCAGATTGAGGAGGTGATTCTGCCCCTCTGCTCTGGTGAGACCTCACCTGGAATACTGCATACAGCTCTGGAACCCTCAGCACAGGAAGGACATGGGTTTGATGGAGCAAGTCTAGAAGAGGGCTATGAAAATGTTCAGAGGGCTGGAGGACAGGCTGAGGGAGTTAGGGTTGTTCAGCCTGGAGAAGGCTCCAGGAAGATCTGATAATGGCATTCTAGTACCTTTAGGAGGCCTACAAGAAAGCTGGGGAGAGACTTTTTACAAGGGCATATAGTGATAGGGCAAGGGGCACGGATTTTTAACTAGAGCAGAGTAGATTTAGATTGGATGTTAGGAAGAAGCTCTTTACTATGAGGGTAGTGGAACACTGAAAGAGGTTGCCTAAGGCGGTGGTGGAGGCCCTATCCTTGAAGACATTTAAGATCAGGCTTGATGAGGCTCTGAGCAACCTGATCTAGTTGAGGATGTCCCTGCTCTCAGCAGGGGGGTTGCACTAGATCAAGTTTCCAGGTCCCTTCCAACCCAAGGCATTCTATGATTCTATGAACTATAAAATATACTGGATAACCTCTCACAAATGACTTCTATAAAATAAAAAAGAGAATTATTTACACCCACAATAATTTTAATATTCATGCTCTGCACAGGATTTTTGCAGTGTGCAGTCAATCCAGATTTTTGTACATACCCAGAATACTTAGAAAGGATTGTGGCTGTATAAAAATACTATGCTGGGCTTTAAATTAATCTAGGATCATTTCTGCTGGCGGGGGGGGATATTTTGGCATTTTGCGTGATGTTGACCCATAACATGCAAAGCAAAAGTTTTGTTGAGACTTATTTTGGATTTTGTCCTCATTTAAACTTGAAAAATCAGGCTACATAACTGAGGAGTATGCATTGCCTTGAATAGAATTGAAAGAAAGTTACCATGAATCTCATAAAAAGCCAAGGCAATCATTTTCTTGCATGACTCACTTCTATTTTGCCAGCAGGAATTGCATTGCTTTGACAGATATTTGGATAAAACATAGTGAAAGCTGTTGCGTATCTTATAATACAGGATATCACTTCAACATATACCTCAATGTGGCTTTGATAGAGTAGTTAACAATATTCCTTCTTAAGGCTCTTAAGACCTCACACAGGTGCTGTAAGTATCTACATCCTGCAGAGCAGTCAGCTTTTAAAATGTAAACAGTAATTGGAGGTAGAAATGGAAATGAAACCTTTACAAAATATTGACTTAAATGCCATGTTAAGTTGTTGTGGTACCACAGAAATCTGAATGTAACTTAAGGAGAAGTTTACCCCCTTCCCTGCTTAATCTTCTGCCCTACTGATGATATTTACAGACAGAAGTTCCTAGCTAGTGTTCAGATTTCCTGACAAACAGTTTAGTGGAATGCTGGTGAAGCAAAGAACTCTGTATAATTTTCTTTACTCCTCAAAGAATTTTGCAGAATGGTTTGTTGTATTTTTATTTGGAGGGAATGTGTTAGAAGACAGTTTGGATGGAGTCTACATCTCCAAAACATTTTCTGCTTTGTGAGCATTAAACTAGGAAGTGTTTTTTTTCCTAAAAGAGAAATGTTTTGAATATACTGTTACCATAAAAAGAGATGCTTCTCTGACCATAACATCAACATTTTTCTCATATATGCCATTTCATTTAGAACAGATTGCATCTTATTTTCTAGACCTGTCAGTCATTTCAGTTAGATATATAACAAATGCAAAAGTGGTGTTTTTTGTTCCTGTTGTCACTATTTTTTTCACAGAATGCCAAATGGTTTCTGTTGCTGCAGACTTTTCTCTGAGAACATATAAAATTTGTCTTTTCTATAAAGATAGTGAAAGTAATATTTCAAACTTGCATATTTTCTGAGAGTAGTAGATACTTGGCATCGTATTTTATTTCTAGCAGTAAACTAGCTAGCCCCAAGTAGTATTGCTTTGATTGAACAATCTAGGGTTGTTCTTTTTTAGTATTGGAAATAAAAGGGTATTCCTCTTTTTCAGTGATTCTTTCATGAATTCTGCATAGTCTGAGAGGTATAACACCAAAAATTGAATGAGACTTCCATGCTACTGTGGCAAAAATTGAACTTGTATTCAAAATGTCAAAGTATGTATTGTCAGTATTTCAGAGCACAGTGTTACAGCTCTGTGCAAACTTTACTTTAAAATGTATATGGGTTTTGAGTCCTATGTTTTGCTCTCTGTTGAAATATATGGTACAAAACTATTTTAGAGTGCTTTTGGAGGCAAAAGAATCCATAATCACTGTAATAATATTCATCATGAATGAGATTTTATCATACAATTCACTTACTTTCAGGAGAGTTCAGCAAGACAGACATATTTGTTATTAACTTGCAACAGGGACTGACAACAATTTGAAGCACTATAAAGTCTGAAAAATTACAAAAACAGGGAACGTTTTAAGGGGTGTTTTTCAGTGATTATACTGAGTTACCTGGATGGAAAAAGATACTTGAAACATGCTGAGTTTGTGATAGAGCTTATGTTTGCAATAGGAAATCCTTTTGAGAAAGGAGGGAATTTGTCCAGGCTAATTTAAAGGGTTCAATGGTTGCATGGCATCTGGATTGACTGATGGCTCATGTGTCTGATCATTAAGCTATTAATGCTTGTTTTGTTTGAGATATTACAAAGGGAAAAAATGCCTGTCAATACTAACATTCTATCTTTAAGATGGATGGAGGGCCCTCAGCAGCATAGCCATCATTAGTAACTTTACTGAAAGATAAATATTTTCATAGTTCTCCTGATATTACCAAATAAATAATGCTTCATTGTTCAGGATCATCCCTTTCTTCTTGTAGTCCCATTTCTGATACTGTAGTTAGTAGTAACAACTGTAAGATGGCATCAAGGAAGTACATTTTCATCTCCTTTTATTTATGTTTGGAATCATACCAACTGGCTAAATGTCTGTATTCGATCTTAATTTCTTACTGAAGTTGTAATTTGGAAGAAGAAAATGCCTGAGGGTGAAATGCGTATTTTTAAGTGACTCCATGATCTACTGTAATTAACTTAAGTTAGTGACTATAAATTTATTACTTTGCAGTGCTGATTAGATAAAGGAGAAAAATATACTTTAAGGCAGTGATGAAGAAGAGATAGTGTCAGAAGAAAATAATGAACTGCCTAGTAAGAGCCATAGGAGTTACTATCAAAAGTGTCTGTGCTTTCTGTACATGATGATCTGAGCATAAATCAACAGAAAAAGATCAGTCACTTGGGAAAGACTAGATGGCCTGCTAGGTTTTATGCCTGATAGCAGATAAATTGGTTTTACTGTAGAGTTCTTGAACAATGTAAAAAAATATCCTTTTGTGAAAAGAATCCTTACTGAGTGAAAGTTCTCGAGATTAAAGATTAGGTTATTTCTGTAATTCCAGGAGGATTAATTTTGTCAAGACTGACAGTGGCCAATTATTTCCTGAAATTTCCATTAATGTGTAGTACTTCTGAACATTTGAGTTAATAATTACATCTTTGGCAAAAGTAACTTTTATGAGCCTTAGCTCTTAGAATATATTGGAAATTGTCACTTCTCACTAATTGTTGTAATTAGTTAGACTGTCAACCAGCCTAGGTTGTAATCACAGTAAAATGCATTTGGAATTAGTTTTTTGTGTCTTTCCTATCCTCTACAGTTTGAACCACTTTTTAAATGCAAAGCTCCAACTGTGTAATAGACTGAAATTTTTTTAAAATAAGATGAAATATTTTATACTTTATTGTTTGCCATAAGCAAGTATATATTATCATTTGATAATTTATAAACACTTTTTGAATTTCTTCAACAACAAAAAAACCCAAACCCAAACAAACAAGCAAAAAACCAAACTCCAACAAAAAACTCAAAGGCACTAGGCAGTGACAACTAGTAACTTGCAACCAGTTTTCCATATATTTGTATTCTTTATTTCTGTGAACAGACAGGTTAATAGCAGATATATTTATTTATACACGCACACATGCACACCCTTCTTTCTAGAAACAAGATGAATAATACAGCTTAAAAATAGAGGGAGGAACACATGAAAATTGTTGCCATTTTTCTATCCGGGGAGAAATACTTTCCATTAAATGATGTTGACAATATTTTTTTCTAAAATAAAAACTAATAAACAGGTCTTCCTCCTCTTTGGATCAAGGCCATGCAACAGAACTGTTCAGAAAGGCTTTTCTGGTACGGTCAAGCATCTAAGGCCAGTAAAAGTGCATGCATGAGGAAGCCAGTGGGTTTTAAACCTTTAATCACCAAAATAAAAGGAAGAAATTTTGAGCTTCTCCTAAACCATCACTTTTCAGTAAAAAAGATCAGCTTCAATCTGAAGTCTAGTTTTAGTTCAAAACTAGTCCAGTGAGGGAAAGATGAGATGAAGGAATGAGAGTCCCACTCTTCCCTGGTCAGTGAAGGTCCATTATGAGTAGAGATGTTAGAAATGGAGTAGTAGTGCCTGGATCCTGTCAATGTTGTTTACTCAGGCTCAAGTACTAGCATTCTGTGGTTTTATATTTTGATATGGAAGTTATACTCATTTGCTCAGCACTCTGCCTTCTAGTCTGCTTTCAGGAGGACTGGAGTAACCAGAGACAGCTAGAGTAGGTGGAAAGAGGCACACATGGTTGTAAAGCCAACTGACTTACAGCACATTGACGTGTAACCATTCCTACTTTACTTTTATTTGTGAACCCTTAAAAGCAGGGTTTCAAACTGCTTAATTACTTGTCAATTTTATAGATTGTCTAGAAATGAAATATTCAAATATTTGTGCTAAGTAATTTGGGGAAGGAGGAAATTTGAAGAGCAGGGTAGTGGTCTCACCACTACTTTAAGAACTATCACAGTTCTTTTAAATGTTTGTGAATCATTGTCTTCCTGCAGTTAATTTTACTCACTGAGAAGACAGTGGGTTATGTCAGACATAGCAAGTTGGAGGCAAGTTACACCACTTTCTAGTCAGCTTCATCTGTAGCTGAATTCATGTGATTCTTCACAGTCAATTTTGTGGGTAGAATAGAAAAAATGACAGTGATGTGTTCGTCTGAAAAAGGAAGGCTTAGTGTGGTCTGTTTAAACCTGTTGTGTTTTAATGAAGATCCATAATGTATCTTTATTTCATGCTTCCCACTTGAAAGGACTAGCAGAAGAAGCTATGCCAAATTGTATTTTCAGATGTTTTTTGTCATTTGCAGGTTTTGGAGTGGCTGTTGAGAAGAGGATGTAAGCTTTTAAGTTTTTTAAAAGGCTCACTTGTTGGTAATAACACTGCTTTTCAAAAATGATAGCTTTCTCTTTTTCTTCCAGATGGCATAAAATTAGCTGTAACAAAGTCATACAGAAACAAGTGAGAATCATTGTATCCCTGTCTTGTTTAATTTTATCCCCTGGAATTTGGATCAAGCTCAGAACAAGCATTCAGACTTGGGAATCTGACATGTCTGTTGATTGGATGCATTTTTTCAAAAAGTTTTGAAAATTAATTTTGTATTTCACTTGACTTATCACCTTATTTATTCTTAATATTAGAGAAGCTAAGGTTCATCTTCAGTAGTCCATCTGTTGTGAGGAGAAGCCTAGTCAGGGATCTTATTTCTTGGTGTGAATTAGTCAAGGCAGAACTGTGTTCTTCTGTGTCTGGTTTGCCTTCAGCATGTATTGCCTCCTTGAAAACTGATTTGGATATCCCACAAAGTATTGCAGTTGTCCCAAGAGGCATACCCTTTGTTTGATAGATTAAATAAGCTTCTGTTATCAGACATCTTCTCTGTGTAATATTGTGATGTGGACCTCTAAACTTCCTCTTTGTTAGGGTAATCTATCTAGTTTGGTACAAAGAGAAGCTAAAATATTTTAGTGTAGTAGCAGTTACTGAATATGTGCTGCATACCAGGAGTTCAGATCAGTTGTAATCTAAACTGCTTAATGACAAGAGTGATGCATTACAGGGATTGCAACAGTGCTCTTCACTAAAATGTCTTAACACACTCAACATTCATAATCAGTGACTTTCTTTTGGGTTCTTTCTTTTAAAGTAGCTGATTGTCAATGGAGAATTCCCTTAATATTATGTCCTAATTGAAAGATCTACAGAATTTTGCTATGTATTGAAGTACTAGTGTTTTAGAAATATAATGTGTTCATGATTGACTGCAAACGAGTTTCAGCATCATTAGTATATGGCCTTTAAATTACATAATAGGACAGGGTTTATAGACTGAAAGTTGCATATTTACTGTTGGTTTTATTTTCTGATTGTCTCACATCAATTCAAAGCTATGATACTTTATTCTAAATGCTGTAAAGCTGTGTGACTGAAAAAAGCCAGCCATGTATCATGACATTTTCTAAGAAAATAAGATAGAGATACTCAATAATTTTATGAAGCTTTCTACTTATATTGAACACATGACATAATGATATGCAGCTAAATTCATCATTTCCCTCAGTGCTGACAGAAATGTTTCTGAGAGAGTATATCAAGATCTAATCACCAAACAAGCAGGTCTTTGTCCTTGGGGAGTATGCGTGTATTGTGTCTGTGTGTGTAACCCGTCATGGTAGTGCTGCTTTTGGTTCTGAAGTTGTTCATGGTTGTTCTTGGTTCTAAATTGCAATCATAACATAGGAATTTTTTGGTCATTATTGGATAACCTGTTGCTATTGTTCACACATTGTGGTGTCTGGAATTTAGAAAGATATTGCTAGGTAGTATAAGGTGATGTCATACAAATCTTTCATCTTGTAAAAAGAGCCCAGAAAAAAAAAAATCATTGGCTTTTTTATCCTGATTTTCAAAATAACTATTTCTTCAGATAGAAGTTTATCCTTTTACTTTTTTTACAAATTATCATTGTAAATTTCTTTGTCTTAATGCCTAGATTATGAGTGATTTGTCTGTGTTGTCTCATATCCGCTCAGGTGGTGATAGACTCCCTTTACATTAGGACAGGCCAGTTTCAATTCAAGGAATGTAAAGATGACGTAATTTATTTCCACTGTCGTCTTTTGGCTTTTTCAATGAAGCAAGAGTTTAATATAGCAAATATATGGGTTTCATATCTCAAAAGATACAATGGAGTAATTAATGATCTTTTCCCAAGCTACTGTCTTGAGAAAAAAACAAACCAGTAATTCTGTCACAAGCTTGAAAACTGGCTATCCAAGTAAACATGCAAGTCCAGTTGGCCACTATCCTCATAATCTTCACATGGGCATTTTGGGAGAACAGAAATTCCACAATTTCAAGCCACAAAGCTGAATTTGAAGTTAGTGTTGAGTAGATTTAAGGTACAAACTTTTTGTAAAGTTGTGGTTTTTTTCGGAACTAAAATACTTGACTGGGTGTGATTCCATATTTTCGGCTTTTTGGAAGTACAAGCTCATTTATCAGGCTTTCATAGCATCTTATATTGGTAACCTAATAAAAAAATACTGTGGTAAAAGAATAAAAGTTCCTCCCCAAATATATTACAGGATATGAAAATAAAATAAGGGCTGATATGCAATGACATGTCAAGAGGCTTTTTTTTAGCATATTATTTCTCTTTTTTTACTTCAGACCAAATATGATACGGTCTGATTCCTCTTCCCCATGTCAAAAATTATCTTACTGAACCTCCCTGAAGTTACAGACCTCATGTATGGCAGACTTACCGTTGGATACATAGCATTCTTCATCAAGATGCATGACTTCTGATGTGTTTGAATGCCAGAAATCCCAAACAATACCATGGTTTTCCTAGCTAACCAGTGAAAAGTTCTTGAGGAAAAGAAAGTTGAAATGTTAGCTGATTTCAGTGCTGAAAAGCTAAACAACAGACCTCTGAAGCTGGCAACAAAGCAGTGAAACCCATCTGTTCATGTAGTGCATACAAGAGTTTCTTTCATCAGTTCCCAAAAAAGGGATCAATGACTGTAAGAAGTCAAGTTAAAAAGAAAATGAAGATGACAAAAAGTCAAAAATTCAGGATTCGGGAATGACTTCCACAGAAACCTGTGATGTGTGTGAACAGTTATGATTCCAGAGAGGATGTATTTGTGTTACAACAAGCAAGCACTACTAGAGAAGTAACTCTGCAATTAAATAGGTAGAATTTATCTGTTGAAAAACATCCCTCTTCTCCACCTCTCACCCCCTCTGCCTTAAAGTTCTTCATAATTTTTGCTGTTGTCCAGAAACAACAAAATAAAACCAAGTGTTAGGACACAGGCTGTATTGCTTTGGTTTTGAGATACGAGACCATTTGAAAGCTGAGTGGGGTGATATAGATACATTACTTGTCCAAAAAAATTAAGACTAATTTTAGTCTAATTCTGACCTAATTTTGAAAGTGTCTCTGTACAAATGAAAGACATCTGATTCTGAAGGATGCAGCCCATGCAGAAATCTGACTACAGTAATCAGAGATTAATTAAATTTTAATGGAAAAGCTAATAAAACCACCATCTGTAGTCATCCTGATACATCGTGTTTTGGTGATGTATGTACTTTCCTGAAAGCAGATTACTAAACCCAAAAGCATGGAAGAGTTAGGCAGCTGTAGAAATCCTATGACTGTGATCCCCACCTGAAGGAGTTCTGCTTTCTTCTGGTTTCTGTACTTTCTAATTGTGTTATCAGTTGTTCCATTAATACACAAAACCCTACAGCTGCTAATAATCATAATTTGTTTCCCTGAGCAGGACTTTATTCTGACTTGGACTTGAAAACTGTATTAAAGTCTTGAATGACAGATGCTATCATTGTGATGGAACACGGCCTTCTGAACCTCTGTTTAGTAATGCTCAGTTTGCTAGATTCCTGAAACCCCACTGCTTTAATACTGCTGTTCTACATTATGTTTTTTTCCAGTAGTCCTTAGTAAAATACTAGCTTAGGAGCACCGTTTCTAAAAGACAAATACTGTATATTGTATAACTTTTAAAAACAATATTTTAATTTCTAAGCCATATGTGTTTTCAGCTTTTCTTCTATACCTGAAGACATAGAAGGAAGTTTTTGGCAAATCTTGATTCAAAGTTAAATGTCCATAGAATAGAATCCTCCAAAAACTATTGGTCTTGTATTTAGTGCAGAAGTGTTCAGTGGTTTGTGAATTGTGCTTCAGAGGAGAAAACTGCCAGAGAAATAATAATCTTTTAAATGGCAGGTGTATTTCTCAGGCAGGAATCTGTCATACTGATTTCTCTCAGGTGAAGTTGCTACAGGATATCAACATATATTTACTAAGCAGGACTCAGGAGGAGAAGCTCCTCTAGAGGATTATTTATTTTGCTGGAGTTTGTTAAATAAAAATTTCTCCATTGAACAGATCAAGCTGCTATTTCTATTGTCACTGTCCATTACAGCATGGCTGTGAAGATGTGGCAAGTGTGTCTGTGACAAACTCTAAAAATCCCCAACTTACTCACAAAGGATTTTTTCTAAAGCTGGTATTTGCAATCTACTACATCAGAATGTGAGATATTAATAATTGAATTAGATACTCTGAAGTAGATTGAAAATAGTTGCTAGGATAAATAGGTATTGTTAAATAGCTCTGCCCGGACATGTTGTGTTGTACTTGGACTAGTTCAATACATATTGTAAAGAGAACTCATACAGCTTCCTGTAGAAGTCTGGATTCCTTTCTGTACTCTTCTATTTGTTGTTATTCATTGACTCTTTAATCTTTTATAACTTAAATATATGTTGTATCAGGCTCCCTGCCGAGCTTCATTGTTCATGAGATCACATACTGTCGTCAGAGATACTAAGATGTTACCTTGTACTTCCCTTTTTTTAAAAATTTCTTTTATCCTTTGCGTTTTAAGTAAATTGTAATTTTTTTGGAGGAGGTAAGTATGCTAAGTCCACATCCTCGCTAAGTCCACATTCTCACTAATTCTGTAATATCTATAACTTAGCTCTTGATGATGGGTTAAGTCTTCAGAGTACTGTCTCTCAAATTCTTCTCTTGAATTAAAATGAAACTCGTATATTTTGAACTATTCATCTTAAACTATGTCTCTCATTTTCTTCCTTTTACTTGTTCTGTCTCTTACCTTGTCTTGGATGTTCAGCTGTATCCTCACTTAGATACTGCTTTCATCAGTTTGCATATTCCTGTTTGAATTGAATTATTTTAAATGCCAGTAGAAACAAAAATCAGATCAGTTAATAATATACATGTTATACATAATAATTTAAAGGACCATATGATCAGAGATGCAGGATTAGTGTAAGAATTTCAGTTGGTGCTTATTGTATTGTGTGCTTACTACCAATTTTCCCTCTTAGGCACTTAGTAGATTTGTAATGTATTTAAGCTTGAGTCATTTGTCTGGATTTTCATCAGACTTGAATTCCACTAGTCTGAAGGATTTTACCATTTCCCTGCTTTTTAGGTATTTCAGGGGTAGGGTTTTGTTACTTACATTTGGAGGGTTTTCTTTTTAATTTTTTTTTTTTTTTTAATAAAAGTGAATTGTGGAAGATTCTAGAATAATCTGTGACTGGTGTATTTAATGCACTATGTTAAGAAAACTGTTTATATTGCTACAAGCATAATTCTTCAACCAAGTCATGCACATATTAAAAAATGCACTGTCTCTTGAGACTGAAGTTTATACAGTAAGCTTAAGTAATATTTTACTGCATTTTTTTCTGAGAGCTATATAGATAACTTATTTACTTGGCCTTTTCTTTCATCTTATTCAAACTCTGTTCAAAAGGTCTTGTAAATGCCTTATCAATTTATTTTTTAGCAGTAATTTTTCAGGAACAGTCCGCAAGGAAAGTTTGTCAGCTCCTTTTCTAGCAGAGCAGGCAAATGTTGCATGGCATATTCATGGTTGCTGTGGCTGTTTTGACCTGTTCAAGACAAATAGATCAGTTAGAAATATAGAATAGGCTTGAAGAATGTGGTTTAGGATGACGGCACAGTGAAATCCTGTTAAAATTTGCTGATAGTCTCTTGTGTTGGAGATGACCAGTTTGCTATCCCTAGATCAGTGAATTACCAGTGAATTATCAGTGAAGTATGTGTAACAATAAGATAATTTTTCTAACTCACCACAAAAGAAAAATGTTGAGAGACACATGGCTGGTGTTTCTTGTGAATTTGCATATACAATGCTTTCAGATTGAGAAACCTCTTCTCTGGTGGTTTGGATAAGCATAAATGCAAGGTTGTCATTCAGTAAGGTGAGCTTCTAGGTATTAATTTTTGAGAGCTGATGAAACTATTATTGTGACTACAATCAAGAAATAAGATATAGCTAAGCAAATTCCTGAGGTAGCAGCTGTAAGAATTCCCAGAATGTGGCTAACACCAATTTCGCATAGTTTTTGTAGTATGCTTCACATCGCGTTTGAATTCTTTCAGAACTGCCCTAGCTCTCACTCCAGGATAAATGACTTCATAGGCAGCTTGAAAAAAATGACTGTTGCCTTATGAATAATACTGCTAATGTTAAAGGCTTTCAAAATAAATTTAGGCTTTTTAATAGAAACTTCTTAAGGTATAGAATCAAGTGTATGTCTGGCTCATGAACACAATTTAGGAACAGTGTAGTTCGAGTTTAACTGATATGCTGTTAGAATGATTTATTTACTTAAACTGTATTAATTTGTAACTCACTAATTTTTCCACAATCCCTAGAGTTCTATAAATTCTGTAAACCAGTTGTTCTCAAATTTAGCTCCCAACAGTGACTTTTCCCCCCCCCCACCGCCCCCTTTCCACGTTGTCCACCCTCTCCCTGGAATATCCTCAGTCCTACAATATTTCTAAGCTCTTACAGGGGCCATTTTTTTCTGCTCACATCTCTAGGTCTGTTCCCTATGGAGAACATTTTATACATTTTTTTATTACAGGCTTTTTTATTGCTTAAAAATTCATGTAACCATAGTTAGTGTTTGAGACAAATTGTGTTCTCATTTCATATTTTATAAACTAAATTAGAAATAAAAGCTTTCTGTGGGCAAAGTAACTTGTTTCTTGAGCAGCAATGCAGCTATAGAGCTTAAAGATTGCCTCTAAAGGTCTTAATCCTATTTAGAGAAGGTTCTTATCAGAATTACTAACATCTTTTGCAAAGTTCTTTTGAAGGTGTATCTTTCAGACCTCAGATAAACAGTATACTACACAGAAAGCCATTAGTGAATATTTCAATTATGACTAGAATCATTCTTCACTGTGGGCTATAGACCAGAACACTTTCATTTTCAACACGTAAGAGGTGAAGAATTTTTCTTGTTCCTTCAATTCTCCAATTGCACCAATAAAAATTTCTGATAAATAGTGTCTTATTTGCAGCCATTAATTCTTGGTTGTATAAAAACACCTTAACAGATTTCCATCAAATTTTTTTATTAATGTAGAGGTAGCTTTTTTGTACTCGTTTCACTAATCAAAAAGGCTGCTTTGGATTTGACTGGAAAGACTAGGTCAACAGTCCTTGAATTTTAGAAGATAGTTTTCTGGTCTACTGAGAAGCCGGTTTTACATGGAAATTAAATACAAGGGCAAGGGTTGGAAAATGTTAAGGCTATGGCAGAAAGTAAAACATACCTCTGTGAGTCAAGGACAGAATGCTATCCACTTTTAATTTCCTGAATTCTATTAGTTTGTATTTCAGTCTCCTCATTTAAATGCTCCTTTTGACTGCATTTTAATAACTTGTTTGGAGGGATGTATTGGCTGTATGTATGCTGACACCAGTTAACCACGTGTTTCTTTGTCTTTTAGAGAAACTCAGATTCTTGTTTATGTTGTCTTATTTTTCATGATTTGTAGGATGATGAGGAGTGCCTGTCTTGACTGTTTTTGTTGCTTTGTGCATATTAAGTTTCATTGCCCAGTGTGTAGGAATGTAGACAGCATTTACCAGCTCATTAACCTCTTTAAACTGGCTGTAGAATGGATTATTTCCTGTCACCATCACAGGTCAGTGAATGGATTACACTCCAATAGAATCTTTGTAGAATGTCTGGAAAAAATGTGCAGCTATCACAGTGTAGATTGACTGGAAAGATTTGTCTAATTTACATGTTTTTTGGGTGCCGGGGAATCCAGATAAGATGATAGATTGATTTTGTCACTGTTCTGAAGTCAGGAAAGGCAAACATTGACTAAGAAAACCCCACTAGCTGATTCTGTTCCTCTGCAAATGTGAATGTTTTATACACATAGAGTGTATTTTCAGGTGTTAAGGATGGTATATGTTTGGACCAGGATCAAGTGCATGTGACACTGTGTGGTCTCACTGATGTACTTGACCACTACTAAGCATCTGTCCTGGACCTGTTCTTAGGAAGTAACAAGGTCAGGAAGACCTTGTTGAAAGTAGTACCTTAACCTTCACAAAAGTTATATGTATCTAAATAAATAAATAATAAATGTATCTAAATAAATAAAATAAATTCATAAACATTTTTTGTTTGACAGTGGACTCAGTGTTGACAGTGTTATTCTTTAAAATGCACTTACCCAGATGTGGAAATTTGGAAAGGTAGGTGATTTTGCTGAGTGTTTTCAATCAAGTAGAGCTCATCATGAGAAAGAGATTAAAAACTGGAAGACTCTGGGGTTGGATTTACAAATGTATTGAATTTTCTTTTTGTTCTTGAGTAATCATCACATAAAGACCTACCTTGATATTACCTTCTGTTAGTGTAGTAACAGATGGAGTTGGGCGATTCTGGACTGTAGCCTCAAAACTTCTGAAGTCAGAAAACTGTTGCTAAAATAAGTCCAGGCACTAATTTTACAGTGATTGAATATTACTTGCCTGTACAAGGTAGCTGAATACTAAAAGATGCTAAGGAGTCCTGAAGTTAGCACACCCCAAAGCCCTTCATAGTTGCTAATTCTGTCCAAGCTCTGTAAGATTGTCATGAAAAGACATGAGCAGGCTTTGTGATGAACTTGCAGGTTCATTAATTGTAGATACATTGGAATAATCGCTTGGTCTCATCATAGAGTGTAATTGCAGCAAGAAGAGTCTGAATGGCACACTGCATAAATGAGAAAGATGTCATGTATTAGATTCTCCACGAATGAACTACTTTGTCACAAATAATAAGACTTCTGCTAGCCAGGTTTCTTACTTGAAGATTCATCTTTGATTTGTTTGTGTTACTGAAAAACACAGGGCAGATTACAGACCTGAATCCGACTTAAGGGTACTTTTCAAGGTGCCTAGTGATAAGAAACTTACTTGCTTTTACTTAGTGTCATTTACAGGATCAAACACTTATACAGTTATGTATGCGTATTACGCAGACTTTTCCACAGGTAGCTGCTCGTTTTATCTGAACTGATCACTAAGCTGCTTTTGTCATAAACATTTACAGTTTCACGCTACACTGTTAGAATTGTAAGTCCTAGTTCATCAAAGCACTGATATACCTATGTTAATGCTTATGTGTCATAGCATGAAGTTAATTGATATGATATATATTGATACTGAATATCTGCAACTTTGAGTGGCACTCATGGTGTTCAGTGCTATTTCCATATTGTCCGAATCTTAGACGGTGATTCCAAAGAACATATAATTGGGTACCTTCTTTTTTTTCCTCCTTGCCTTGACAACTCTTCAGCATAATATTATATACTACATATTATGTATGTATTTACATCTCAGTTCTGTTCTCAATTCTAAATGCCATATCCAGGAACTTCTACTTTTGAGTTAAGGATACAACTACTAAATTAAATTATGTCCCATACTGTCCATATATTATTATTATTTAAATTATATTTCTCTGTCAATGTTGGGAAAAGTTCTTATTTTACTTTTTTCTTCAGGCTCACTAGGGAACTTCTTACTTCTACAAACAAAATAACTGGGTGTTCATGATACTTGTTAAGTCCCAAATTATATCTTATGTATCAATATGATTTGAAAATTCTTAGTTCGTGATTTGTTACTTTGTATGCTACATCATATTATATTTCATTGAATTTTCTTTTATTTCCTTTTCTTGTTTTTAGGGTTGGGAAGAAACTGTGGATGCTGCCATTTCTTACTTGTTAAGAACTTGTTTGTCAAAGAGCTCTAAAGAACAGGCCCTGACTCTCAGCAGCCAGTTATGCATGCCCAAAGATACTAGCAGACTGAAGAAGAACATCACCCTTTTCTGTGATAGACTGGCCAAAGGTGGTCGCCTTTCCTTAAGCACAGACTCAGCCACTCAGCCGGTTGCTGTCATGTCAGGTAAGATATGAAGGGTACGTTCATAATTCAAAATATGTATTTCTATATGAAATTTAAAAACTATGCACATTTGATTGTGTTAGCAGTTTATTTTTCACTGGTTGTAGAAACCAAACATTGATTGTGTTGCTGACTAGTAGAATGAGATAGGTAATAAGATAATTTTAAATCTAAGTTTTACCTCAGGTTGATCACTTATTGCTGTTCTTACAAAATACACACAGTAATGCAGCAAATGAACCCCAGGTGGTCATCTCCATGCTTTAAAAAATGTATACATGTGTGCATTTCTAACATGTGATGGAAAAGTGAGGAGTTCCAAGTCCTCAAGTGCCAAGTTTCTTGATAGAAAAATCATTTTGGTTGCACTACTGGCTTTATGGCATTTGCATATGACTACTTATGAAGTAGCAATAATACTGAATAAAAAAATCTGCAGCTTTGGAAAGTACTACTTGTCTGTGTGATATCTCACAGAAAGCATGAAATTAAAGATTAAACTAATTTCAGTTGAAGAATATATCTCATATGGAGAGGAATGTAGAGAACATTTTGGAGTGGTGCACGCTGATTTAAATGAATGTCATGGAATTAACATTTTTTAAAAAGAAATTTTATTTGTATCCTTTTCTATATTCCTAATTTTTGGTAAAGGTGGGAGCAAAGTCCCTCCTTTTTTTGTAGAGTCTGAAGGCTGGCATCTTTGTACTGTTGCAAGATATTTTCTTGCTGGCTTTGTTTCCTCTGGTGAGCTATACAGTCTTTTAATAAACATTAGATACTTCTGGTGACTTAGAAGCAGGTTTTCTTCCCAGTTTCCTGCTCTGAATTTTGGTTGGATATTCATTTATCTTCATGGTCCTCTAGACCACTGTGGTCTTTGGTCTCAGTGACCTCCTTCACCTACAGCACTCTTCACGTCTGTAGGGAAAAGTATGTATTTATTTTCTGCACACTTCATGCTTATAATGGGCACTTTATTATTTTGTCTTCACAGATATTGTTTCTGATCAAGTTCGGAGTTGTGTTAGGGCAGTATCTTGATTTTTCTGTGTTTTGTTTTCCTACATTACAAAGAATAAATTAATTCCTGTATAATATAATCTGAATGGCCTGTGCAATGTTTGAGCAACGCAGAAGTCCTTGTTACTACTATATACAGCCTGCCTTTGCTTGTGCTGCTTTAAAAGATTTGGTAAAACAGCTGCAGACTGTGCAATGGTAGAAATAATATCTATAACTTTAATGTTACATACACTTTGCCCATATGAAGAGGATTGGTATTTGTGTGAAGAAGTGAGCCAGAATAAGCCCAAACCAGTTTTACAAATTTTTCTTAATATTGCTTTGCAGGACTGAAATATGTGTTAAGGGTATTTCATTTGTTGAACTTTGAAAAGATTATGTAGACACTGGTTTTCCTTCTAAGAATTCTGAAAATATGTGAATATCTGCAGCTCATTTTTTTTTTTTTCCACCTAAGCTAATAAGGTGACTTGAATTGATTTAATAGGGAAATTCACTTCTGCCTGTTCAGATGACTGGTGTTACAGAATTCAGGGGACTATTCAATTTGGTTATGATTAATTCTATCGAGAAAAGAACAAAATTTGTAAAAATTGTAAACAAATTAGAAGACATCTTGCTCTTGATGCAGGACCTTGGAAGAGTGATCAAGTCATACTCTACATGTTGCATATATAAAGTTTTTAAAATTTATAAACCTCCTTTTTTTCTATTACATGAGGCCAAAATAACAACAAGAAGGCATGACTCATGTACTAGAATAATTGTTACTATTGTTGTACAGGTAGACTACCTGTACAACTGTTGTACAGTTATACTACTTCTCAAATAAAAATAATGCAAGGAAGACCTATGTTCCAAGCAAGACTGTTAGCCATGTATTGATGGTATGTGGGACCAGGATTTCTACATGATGAACAGTGAAAAAATAAGTACCTTTAAGGAGAAGGTTGCAATGTCCCACCCAACAGGAGCTGGTTTAGATATACTTGAAATGCCTTTTGGCTGTGCCTTACATTAATAAGAATTAAAATCTGTAATCCAAATACAGATTCCAAAATAAATAATTTTACTCTCAAAATTTATGACTCTATTGTGTAGCCCTTTTGAATATCAAATCACCTAATGAAACATCAAAATTATGACCTAATTAGGCTAACACTTCAGAGTGTCACAAGAAGGTATCATTGAAAGAAATTGTAAAACCTAATGCAACTTTCTTACTTTCATTAAGAGTTCAACCTGAAGCCTTCATGAAAGGGTCTGTACATTTATACATTTACTCATTAACGGTGGTGAGAATATGCTTTGTGGAAAAGTATGGAAGACCTTAAAAATGAAGAATTTCATCTTCATTTACAGGGCAGGCTCACTAGAGATAAATAGTTTTGCCAAATACTTAGAATAGCATAGTGTTGAAGTAGTGACTCTCTAGCAGGATGTGCTAGAAACTGGTTTGTTGTCTTTGGACAGATTGGAAAAAAATGGCATTTTTTTTTTTTAAGAATAAAGTTTTTATTGATGCTTTTTAGACATTTAGAGGCATATTCACCTAAAAGAAACAAGTTCATGTGCCCAAGACCATTCTTCAGTATGAAGATAGTGCAGTTAGTGGGGATAATAATGAAATCTGCCTCACTCTTTATTCCAACTAAGTCTACACACGGAGGAAATTGCTAATAAAATTAGCAATTAGTCTTACAAAGGGAAACCAGTGTACAAAATATCTATAGGCTGTTGAAGAAAGGAGCTCTTCAATACTGTCGATAAAATGGAGGAACTCCTTCTCCCAGCCCTTAAAGGAGGGAACAGGAAACGGTAGAAGAAAGTGAGGTAGAATTATACATAGAGAAGGGTGATGGTGAGAATTGAATTTGTATCTGAGGATTTATCATTAAATATTGGATGTTAATGTAGGGAAAGTTCTTCAGGATGTTTAAGCTCCAGGCCAAAGATGGTCCTGCAATTGTTCAGTAGTGTAACTGTCATTATCTTGAGGATTTGTCCAATGCCACTTTTTCTTAAGCCCATTCTTTTTCTTAATGGTGGAAACTCCATTTTCTATAGCAACCAACTTAAAAAAAAAAAAAAATTATAAGTGCCTAGGACCCTTCTGGCATTGCAGCACTTTAACAGTACATTGGATTTCTAGAAGCTGTATTTGATATGTTCAAGATAGTCTACTCTGATATCTAGAGAAATTGCATGAAGCCACATTGAATAGTTGATTTGAAAGATGCCTTCAGAAAAGTTGTATTTGTAGTTAATCCGAGAGAGTATGTATTAGAGGTGTGCTGTGGTCTCTGCTGCCTCTGGTTTTGTTAATTATTTTCTTTAATGGCTTCAGTAATGGAACATGGAGCATTAACGTTAAAACTGTGGTTTTGCAACAAGCTAGCAGTATTTTCAAGCACATTGAAAGAGCCATAGCTCTGATCTTGATAAACTAGAGGAAGGAACTGACATCAGTAAGATGGTGTTCAGTTGAGACAAACGCAAAGGACTCTAGTAAGCAAGGATCAGATTAATTAAAAAATAATTCCTTAGGCACTGTTGCTGTAGGATAGAGTCCTGGGGGTTACAGTGGACTAGCAACTGATTAAAGGTCAGGGACATGATCCCATTAAATGCATATTCCAACTCTAGGATGTAGTCATATGACTTGTAATAAGGAGATATAATTATTTCTTTCTATTCTTCATGAGAAAGATTCAGTTGAGTTTATAGGGTAAACACAATTTAAGAAGTTAGATGAATAGAGTTCAGAGAAGAGCACAAAAATTGAACCAAGTTTGCTCTTTGTTTCTTCTGAGGGAAAAAGAAAGAGAAGGTTGAGAAAGGGACATAATAGTTTTCCAGTATGTAAAATGTTCTTAGAAGGATGATTAAAAGTTAATCAGAATCATTGGCTAAATATGATTATAACTGTAAACTACATCAGACTATATTGTGTACTGTGTAGCCTTTGTCAATGTGTAAACAGTTGGATGAGAGGAACGGTGAGGGGCTGAGGGAGTGGTACCAACCCACAGTGCGGGTCAGTGCCAAGGAAGTGCTGGGGAAAGGTGCTGTAGACCACCTAGGTTGTCACATACTGAGTTTAATGGGTGCGAGAATTTATAGCATAAATCCTGATGACGTGCAGTTATATACATATAATACCTATGTGTTTTGCAGGATTGTATTGAAAACCTTCATCACAGTCAGCTGTGGGCATTCAGAGACTTGTTTAGGTGTCAGTCTGATTGGAGCTCTATTTGTGGTATTGCCTCACCTGTATTTTGGGTATCTCAGCTCCTCTTTGTCTGCAATGTGATCCTGCTTTTCCTAGAATACTTCCTGGTGTGCACATGGTACCAATATCACTTCAATGCTTAGTTCAAGCAAGGATTTTTAATTTTAAGTTAGGACTTTATTTTTCTTTAAAGCATCCTTTTTCTTCCACTTTTTTTTTTAAACTGGACTTCAGTAATTTTTTTCTCTTTTTGTTTGGCTAGATCTTTGTATTTTGTACTTCAGCATAATTTGTTGAAGTGTATTATTTAAGCTTATATAAAGCTATTGCTAGAAGTCAAGCTGACTGCCCCATCTAGTTTTCTTATCTCTGTTGCAGTGGGGTTAATATATCCAGAATATCAGTGACAAAATTAATCAGAACTCTTAAACACTTTGGACAAGGCTGAATGCTATCTCTTCTTGATAGAGCATATGGTAATTTAGAAGGTTTTCCTAATATTTGCTATACATTATTTTTCCTCCAAATCAGACTGTTTTATTGTGAATATCGAAGGTGAAGGCAGCAATTAATAATATTCTTTATAATTTTTAAAGCTTTGGGAGATTCTTAGTAACATACCCTAAGTAACTTTTATACTAATTATGGCTAAATTATCTCAGTCTTTTCATGATGATTTTCAATTCTCACTGTTCGATTTCCAAAATGGAATGCTTTTTGTTTTGCCTGTAGCAAGGAGTATACCCTGCTCCATCTCAATCTCCAGACTCCTTCCTACACATTTGTTGCTTAAACATATGTTTCCCATTCTGTGTTTATACGTATGATGTTACTTTCCTAAGCATGGTAGTATATACTTGACTTGACACTTTGTCTTCATAGCTTTAATTTATCAGGTTCATTATAATTCTGCTTTGTATAATCATGATTCTGTCATTCAGATTATGAATGGGTAAATGCTAACTTTAAAGACAATGTTGTTTACCACATTAAATTATATATATGGACCTAGAATGTATTTGAAGTCATTCTTTGGAAGACAAAAGTTGTTTTTAATTTTTTTTTCTTGTACAAGCTTATAAAAACCTCATTTCAAAATTCTATTGTGATATCTGTGAGTAAATATCACACACTTTAAAGCTGTATTCTTAACTGGAAAACTGGGATGCAACAGAATGTGTTACTCTTTAAGGAGCTCTCTGTTTACAAACTACTAAATTTGGGGGGAATGTCAGGAGTAATTGGAAAAACATGTGGATTTGAGTTCCTGGAAGAGCAACATTCATTTTTTCATTTAATATTTGTGTGTACATACATGTGTATAAAAGTCACAAACATTGCTGCAAAATTTTTAGTAGACAGAGTGTGTATGTTCAAGAAAGACTAGTAATAGTTTGTTCAATCTGAAAAAATAGGATTTTTGTTGTTGCAGATTCCTTTCTTGCACTCTAATTTCTTCACTGATCATTAAAAGAAAAGAACAAGCAGTATAACTCGGGTATTCTCAAACTTCATAGTGTGGACTTCAACAGAGAATGTCTTACAAAATGTAGTGCCTGCCATTTGTACTCACACAGATTCCCATCTGCTGCAGTAGTGTTATCTCAGTGGCAACTACAGTAATTTTTTTGCCTTGAGAAGTTAGAATTGTATAGTTAAAATAATTCAAAAGTAATTTAGCAGCCTGGAGATGTTACAGAAGTCACCACCAAGGAGTAGGCAATGCTTCTGAACTACCAGCAGATATTCTCAAAATCATGATGGATCATGGTTTGAAAACTTTTCCTGTGACTTAAGTACTGTTAGCCTGAGATCACGATGCCTTGGCAGCTTTGTATAGCCCCCATGCTGGTCCAGCAAGCTGCCCAGAAGTTTGGCCATTACTGCCTGATGGAATTCGTGGTCTGCTGAGATCAGTGGAATCTGTCATTGACCAAATTAGAGTCAATATTTTACCTAGCTTTGTCACAGTGTTCCTCACCTGTTTCCACTATTTCATGAGACATGGCCATTTACAGAAGTGTCTAGAGGACATTGGTAAGGATCTGTGACATCAGGGATCTAAACCTTAATAAAAGTGCCCACTACTCATAGAAAAGCAGTTCGCTGAGGTCTCTTTTCTTAAATGTATCCAGAGGCTTTTAAGGCACACTTATAGAACCCTTCATGCCAATTCATTCCTATGGATTTGTTGGCTCAGGCCCTTAAATATGCAATTGATATTAACTTACATTAACTATTACAATGAAAACACTAACTCATCTTTTCTCGCTTCCTTAAACTCATAGAGGTTGATCAATAAAGTACCTTGAAAGACTGATTTTTCCAGGAAGCGAGTTGTTTTTCACTCTTAGTATGAGATGATACAAACAAGACCAAACTCTGCATTTAAACAGAAAGATACAATTTTTTTTTCCTTAACCTTTGCTGGCTCGGTACTTTTGTTTTATATCTTTATATCTTGTTTTATATTTTTTAGTTTTTAGCTATGCTATGTATCACTGAAGTATCACCTTAACCTTCAGTTTCTTAAGTGCTCAAAACTTACAGACGTGTTTTTCTGATTTGAAAGTTAATGTATGTTTGCATTTTAATAGGTATTTTTTTTTTCTCTCTTGCCTCTAGAAGCTGAGTTTCCCATACCCAGGTTAAGGTTTCTCTGTGTGAAATTGTGTACTACTTACATTGAAACCAAAACAAAGAATCATAGACTGGTAGGGGTTGGAAGAGACATCTGGGAATCATCTAACCCTAACCCCCCTACCAAAGCAGGGTCACACAGAGCAAGGGGCCAGGGATCACATTGTCCAGGCAGCTTTGGAATCTCACCAGAGAAGATGATTCCACAACCTTTCTGGGCAGCCAGGCTCTGGCACCTTAACAGGATTGAATTTTTTCCTCATGTTCAAATGGAACCTCCTGGGTTCCAATTTGTGCCTGTTGCCCCTTGTCCTGTTGCTGAGCACTACTGAAAACAGACTAGCCTCATCCTCCTGACCTCTTTATATATTAATAAGCATTGCTCAGATCCCCTCTCAGTCTTCTCCAGGCTAAACAGCCTGAAGAGTGTCTCAGCCTTTCCTCATCACAGAGATGCTCCAGTCCCCTCATCATCTTTGTAGCCTCTGCTGGATTCTCTCTAATAGTTCCTTGTCTCTCTTGAACTGGGGATCCCAGAACTAGACAATACTCTAGATGTGTCCTCACTAGAGCCAAGCAGAAGTAGAGGAGGAGGAGACCCTCCCTCAACTTCCCAGCCACAGGCTTCTTAATGCACCCCAGGAGACCGTTGGCCAGAAGACAGCATTGCTGGCTCATGGTGAACTTGTTATCCGTCAGGACACCTAGTTCCTCATCTGTGGAGCTGCTTTCCAGCAGGTGAACCCCGAACAGATTCATCATCACTGTATAATTCTTTTTCAAACTTCCCATATTTTTCATACTGCCTTGAAGCAAACAAACATTTAAACTTTTTATCTCCTCTGTGTAGTTTTTCCTTCCAGTAAGGCTGCTGGTATGGCTCTGCTTTCTTTGGTTTTCTTAATTACTGGTTTTTTTTCCATTTCTACTCTCTACATTAGGTTTCACTGGTTTCCTTCTTCATACTCTGATGTCTGTGCAACTATATGCACAGTTCTTTCACTGTGATAGTTCGAGCAAGTAAATCTATCACTAGCCACCTGAGGGGCTAAATGACTCTGACAGTGGGATGGGTAGTAAGACCCTTTTCCTGGTCATCTGTCAATCTGAGTGGCCCACAGCATTAACTGCAGAGAAAATCCTGTCGTACTGGTGTGGATTTGTCAAGCAATGAGAATTTAGCAAGTTTTGTCAGAAGTGTAACAGAGACTAAATCTGTAAACAGCAAGATCATTGTGTACTTCTGTATCCAATTTATGCAGCTCTGCATGGTGAAGTTGCTGTGCCAGTTCAAACAGAACTTTCTTCTCTCTAATTACAGATTATTATAGGAACAAAGAAGTTGCTGTAACTTTTACAGTCCTTATTGTTGCCATGCACTTCTTTTACGTTGTGTCATGGTATCTAATAATGAGACGTAGTATGGTAAATAATGGAACATGATACAGTGCTGCAACTTCAGTGTTCTATTTCTCCACATTTAAAATATTTTTGCAGAAATTTATCAGTCGTTCATGAGGAACAGTTCTATATTAATATAAAAGCATAGAAATAAGCAAATAGCAATATATCAAACATTCTAAACTAACTATTTGGGTTCTATTTTTGACACAAAAATATGTCCCTTGCCCCATAAAGCTGAATTAGTGGAAAGGAAGGAGAGTAGCAAATCATTAGGGAGAATTTGGGGAGTGTTTATAGCACTTACAAGATTTTGTGGTTGCTCAAGAAAAGCTTAAGAACAGCTTGGTGGAGCCAGAAACACTGATTGTTTGGCTCTCTGATGTGAAACTTTATTCTTTGTAACTTCTTTCCATTGTAACTTTCTTTATTCTTTAAAACTTTCATTTGTATTGTTTTAGTAACTTTGGAAATTTATTTCTATGGAAAGGAAAATTGAGCTATACAGAAATGAAGGGACTTTCCAAAGGTCATACCATGAGCCAGTAACACCCATGTATAAATAAAATTCAAATATGCCTCACAGTCTTGTGTTGTAGCTCCTGTGTACAGTTGGTTTTAGGTGTTTTTACTGTTAAAACACAAGTTACAGATAAGATTGTGGTGAACCAGCTTGCCTTGCTGCCTGTTGTCTCACACTGCATGGTTCAGGTGAATGCATTTAAAAGTAGAAATCTGAATATCAGACACGGGAGGAGAGTGAGGAAGACTGTCTGACGTGGTTTTCAGTTGTAATTAATTCAGTCTCATTTCATCCCCTTGCTAGAACCAAATTATAGTTCTTGTAGTGGTTAATTTTCAGGGATTACATAAGCAATGGTAGAACACAAACTATTTTTTTTTTTTTAATTTTTTTTTTAAAAGGAGGCATTAATAGAAAATACTTCTTTTTCAGAACATCCCAAGATCCCAGTGTTGTGAAAGGGGGCAAAATAAGATTGAAATGTACAAGACGTATTTGTATTTAGGGTTGTGAAAATGTTTTTATTATGTTATTTAGAAAACCTCCCCTACTCACTTGATATTATAGCTGGCAAAAACCGCAGAGGGAAGCAGTACAAAGGTTAAGAAAGCCAAAGCATTAATATTTTTTTAAAAAAGAGAATAATTTAAAGAGGAAAACATGACGCATAATGAATAAAAGAGAAATCCTGCTTGAGATTTGGGATTCATTCATTTGTTGTACTATGAAATTTAGTTGGTGGCATTGCAATTCCAACTTGCCTCATTGAAGTACAGTTAGGATTAACGCATTAGCTTTATTTTCTATATTTGTTGACTCCTTGAGAGACCACAAGTAGAAATAAACTTAAAATTTCACTAATCACCTAATTGTTCAAAACTATGGAGAAAGTGTGGCTAAAGCAGAAAATGAGCAGCTCTGGCCTTCCATTTCAGAAGACTCAATAGAAGCAAGTATAAAAGTAAAAGTAAACCCTTAATAGTTATTTTAAGAGGCTGTAAGAAATGATGTAATTTATTTTTAAATAAAGCCAAACTTAATAATGTGGCATAATCCTTTTATTTAAGGTATCCTAGTTACAGGGAATCAGTCTTGTATGTCCCATCACACTTTGGATTTCCACATAACAGATTTCCCTTCATTGCTTTAAGTTTTTGTTTCCTGTGATATTACAAGAACAGCCAATATCACAAGTATCACAGGTATCACCGGGTGTCAGGCGTTGGAAGGGACCTTGGAGATATTTGAGTCCAACCCCCCTGCCAGAGCAGGATCATATAATCTAGGACAGGTCACAAAGGAACGCATCCAGACGGTTTTGAAAATTGGAGAAGGAGACTCCACAACCTCTCTGGGGAGCCTGTTCCAGTGCTCTGTGACCCTTACAGTAAAGTTCCTCATGTTAAGGTGGAACCTCTTGTGCTCCAGCTTACATCCATTCCCCCTTGTCCTAGCACGGGGCACGAGTGAGAAGAAGCTGTCCCTTTCCTCTTGACACTCAGCCCTCAGATATTTATAAACATTTATCAAATCCCCTCTCA
>JAAGNO010019617.1:16913-57450 GCA_033439905.1 Ceryle rudis | reverse complement strand
AACCGAGCCCAGCCCAGCCGAGCGGAGCGCGCCAGCCGAGCGCCGAGCGACCGATGGGCGGCGGGGCGGGGGGTCCGTCCCTGCCGGCGGGCAGTCGCTGTCCCGGGGTGGGTGGCAGGGGCTTCTCCCGGTTGTAGGAAGAGACCTTGGTGCCGTGGGCCGGTGGGGGGGCGGCGGGGCGCGGGTCGGTCCTGTCCGGTCCTGTCCGTCTCTCGCGGCTCTCACGGCCTTTCTCTCCGCAGGCCGCCATGACCAAGCTGGGGCAGTGGCTGTGCGGCCTCGCCCTGCTGGGCTCGGCCTGGGCCACGCTGGCGCTGGCGCCGCCGGGGCTGCGGCTGCCGGCCCCGTTCCGGCAGGTCCTGCTGCCCCTGCCCGTCTACCTGCTGGTGGCCTTCGGCTGCTACTCCCTGGCCACCGTGGGCTACCGCCTGGCCACCTTCAACGACTGCGAGGAGGCGGCGGCCGAGCTGCAGGATCACATCAGCGCGGCGCGGGAGGACCTGCGGCGACGAGGGCTGCGCTTCTGACCCCAATAAAGCTGAGGGACGGCGGCTGCCTGGGGTGTGCGGTGCTTCCAAGGGTCCGGGGAACAAGGGACGTTCCAGCTCCTGCTGCCCTGGCTGGGGACCTCAGGCAGCCGAGGACCCCGGTGTGCTGCTTGAAGCCACACTGGTGGGAAATCGCTCATCTCCCCCCCAGCGTGGGGCGGGTGTGAGGGGAGCCCCGTGCGAAAGAGGGGTCTCCACACAGGCCCCAGGGAGCCCACCCTGCCCCAGCCAGGCCTCTGCCTCTCCGAGCTTCCCAGAGCTCAGCTCCAGAGCGGGGATGGAGGGTGGCAAGGGCAGGATCAGACCTTGCCCCGAAGGCCCCGCGGCGCCGGGTAGCACCGCGGGCAGAGCGTTCCCGGCTCCCCTTTCAGATGTGGTTCGCTCCGTCAGGTGGGAGCCGGAGAAGACTCATCCCGGTGTCGCTGGCGGGTGTCCAGGGGAAGGAGGGGAGATCCCGGCTGGGTGGAGCAGCCAGCGCAGCCTTTAAAATGCAGAGTGCCCAGAGCCTGTGGTCTCCCCGGGCCTGCCGGGGCAGCTCAGCCCGCGCCAGGGGCTGCTCCCGCCTCTCGCCAGTGCGGTGCCTGAGCTGCCGCCCCTCTGCCCCCTCCCTTGGCTGCCAGGCGGGAGGGGGCAGAGGTCAGCCCTCAACACCCACCCCAGGCTGCCATCACCCCAGGGGTCACTTCTGCTCTGGGCCCAAGTGGGACACAGGGCTGCTGGGCATCCCGCAGGGCTGCAACCCTGTGATGGGTCTCCCTCCACCCTGGGGCAGCCCAACCCCACAGAGGCTGTGCCCATGGGCTGGCCACGGGGCTCCTGACACCCGCAGCACCCTGTGGGCTCATCACCTCCTCCCGGGAGCAAAGGGTTGCGGCTCACCCACCGGGGTGAGCCCACGCCAGCACCAGCCCTGCGTAGCGGGGTGGTTACAGGCACATTGAGAAGCCAGATTTGGGATTTAGCAGAGCCCAGCCCCGCAGGGATGCCCTGGCCCAAGGGGATTAAGGGATTGTAGGGCTCAGGGATCTGTGGGAGGGGAGCTGTGGTTCCTGGAAAGGCAGCAAAGCCCTGGACCCTACAAGGCCACCAAGCAGAGCTGGATGAGCATTGGCTGAGCTGCGCAGGAGGGGGCAGCTGGCAAAAAGGCAGGGAAAAGGTGACATCCTTGGTCACCCAGCCAAAGGGGTGGCAGCGAGGGAGAGGGGTGCAGACGCACACCCTGCCTGCCTCGTTCCACCGGCCCTGGTTCACTCCGCTCTTGGAGCTTGAGGACTGAGAGCCCTGTGTCCTGTGTCCCCAACTCCAAGCCACGTCCCCAGCAAGTGGAGAAAAGGCTTCAGGAAACCTTTCCCCAGCTAGTGCCTGATGTGGCATCCCAGGGACACTGCCAGCCCTGCCATGCCCCCTGAGCAATGGCCCTGCTCCCCTGGCCCCTCACCCTGCTGCTTGCTCAGCCCTGACCCATCAGGAAGCTTCACACAGGGATGGTGAAACTGAGCTCCAGGGGACCTGGCTCTCTCCCTACCCACTTTCTCACAGTCCCACTGCTCCCCATGGCCAGGCAGGCCAGGGGGAGCCTACAGAGACCTTTGCACCATGCTTGCTTGCCACAACAGGGGACACAATGGAGCAAAACCAGCTCGCCTGAGATGGGCTGTTTCCCACCACAGAGACGCACTTGTGCTGTGGTTATTCAATGCTTAGATTCAGCTCAGCTCCTTGGCCAGCTGCAGTGGGTCTGGTCCAGGGTCCCTGCTAAGACCTCACATCCCTCTTGGAGCTTAAACCCCAGAGCCCTCCGCCCAGCTCCTCTGCCCATGGCAGTGCAGTGAGGGGAACTGCAGCATCGTGACAGTTCTATCCACACAATCCCCAGCATCTTCTCTGCAACAGGATCTGGAAGCAGCTTGCTTGGAAGACAGCTCAGCCCCTGCACAGATCACTTGGGATGGGTTCATCTACACTTCTGGCAGGGCACATGAGTGAACAACCCTGCTCTAGCTCCCCAGACCCCCACCCCATGCTCCAACAGCAGCACAAATCACTCATCACCCCCAGCCCCAATCCCAAACAGGAGGTAGCACATCAGTATCATCTTCAAAATAAAACTTTATTCATTCGGTAACAAGAACATTGAATCTGCACATCAGTGCGCAAGTTCACATTTAAAAACAGCTGAGCACATCAGTCATAAAGTGTTTAGGGGGGAAGGGGAAGCCACCAAGGAAGATCCAGGAGGGGCAGGCAGAAGCGCTCCCTGCCCCGGTTTGCACCTCCACTGCCAGCTGTCCCCGAGGCCTCGTGCTCCAGCACACAGTGTGGCCGGACTGCCCAGCTGTGGGGTGATCCCTACAAACCAGCACACGGACATCACATCTCCATAAAGGAAAATAAAAGGCACTGGCACCTTCCTCTGTGCCAACGGAGATGTCTGCAGCGTGGCTGGGCTGTTAGCACCTCTGGCAGCACTGCCGGAGGGTGACCGAGAACCCTCTGCCCAGCCCGGACCCCTCCTGCACCAGGCCAGCGTCTACCTCTGCCCCATGCCAGCAAGGGCTCCAGGGGGTCCTTCCCTTGGGAAGAAGTGTGGGGGTTTGTGTCGAGCTGGGACCAGATTAAGGCAGGATGCACCATGACGGGAGCAGGGGACCTGCGGCAGGTATGGCTTCCTCATGCCACCGGGCCAGGAGAGTTGTGGGGGGGCTCGGAGCTCCCAGGCAGGTACAGTGCCCTGGTGCCCATGACGACTCCCAGCAGCTCGCTCCTCCCAGGAGGTCCTTGGAGCAGCCAGAGCCAGGGTGGGGTAACTTCCACCAGGCCTTTGCTGGCAGAGGGACATGGAACTAATCTCTGCCTAGTTCAACATCCAAGTGAGCCAGAAATGGTGTCACCTCCTGACCCTCCTGCCACCCTCTGGGACCGTGCCCCCAGGAAAAGGGCTGAAGGGGGGATTTGTACATGTCACAACTTCTCAAGCAGACCGGACACACACGCACACACACACACCATCAAGTGCAACAGAACGCAGTGTAAAAACCAGTTTCACGCACACGCTATCCGTTTGTGCAAGGCTCACACGTTACAGTACAGCTGGAGATGGGGCGGGTAAGGGGGGAGGCAATGGCTGAGATATTGTACAGGAGTCAATGTAAACAATAAAGCATCCTCTGAGAGGGCTTTGCAAGAGACCAAAGGAACAGTTGCTTTGTACAAAAATGCCCTTAAAACCAACACATTTTTCGTAAAACCCCTTTATCAGCAAGGCTTGGCAGCTGCTGAGCACCCTGGAGGTGCTGCTCCTTCCCATCTGGAGAAGACCCTGCTCAGTGGGTCACAAGAAGCTCTCATGGGGCAGCCACAGGGATCAGGAGCAAGTCACCACCCACCCATGAGCCACCAGCATGGAGAAGGAACAACTCTCACCAGGCAGACACCTCTGACGCCAGGAGCTCCGTGGCTTCACTGCACAGGCAGGGGCCAGGGAGGACCCAGTTCTCCCAGAGAGCTGCATGTGACATGTTCCTCCAGCCCCTTCCCCTTTCTGCTCTCCAGGTCAGAGTCTCCACACCTTCAAGGCCTTCATAACTCTGCATGAGAACCACCTTCCTTGACTCCCTCTGCCTGTCTGTCCACAGGTTTCCCATAGAAAAGTTGTGCCGAGCCAGAGCCAAGGACAATGGGAGAGCAAAGCACCTCCCTGTGAGGGCCTTCGCCCCTTCGCTGCTCTCCCCAGCTGTAGCACCCGGACAGCACCAGAGTCTTGGAAGGAAGCAGCATTTCTGGTCTGCATGAAAGAGCCTTCCTACAGCGTATTTCTCCTGAGATGTAGCTGGGCAAAGAAACCTGATCTCCTTCCTCCTCAAGGGAACAAATTATACACAGGGCTTTCCCCTCCCTAGCAGATCCCTGACACCAGGACACGCTGCCAGCCAAGCATGCTGCCACCAACACAGGGCAGGCCTGGTGCAGCCCGTCCCTTCCGCCTGCAGAGGGGCAGGCGGACGTGTCCTTGGGGTCAGGCCTGGGGAGCAGGGGGGGTCTGTGGAGCTTTGTGGGGGAGGCAAGGACTGAAACCTGTCCTTCTCAAGATGACATGAGCCACTTGGCCTTTCCACACTGCCTGCCCAGCTCTGTGGCCAGCTGGAGCAGGCTAGCACAAGCCAAATGTTTTTCAACGTCCAAAGAAGTATCTGGCCACCTGGGCCAGGGACTGGGGTGACTTTTAGTGACTGAAATGGACTGGGCTGACGTGCTATTTGACGCGTACAGGACCCTGCTGGGCTACTCCAGGCTGTGCTCGAGCCTGCAGCTAGCACTGGTGACAACCCCCCGGGAGAGCTCAAGCTCCTCGGAAAGGGAGGGACGAAGTGCACGCTGCTGCTGGAGAAGGACACACAGGCTCACAGCCCTGTGCCCGGGTTGCAGGCACACAGGCTCCACAAGGCAGTGCAGGAGGATCCCTGGGAGCTACAGCAGAGCAGTGAGGTGGGATCACCTTCCCAACTGTTAAACTAGCCTCTGCTGTGAGCAAGCTGGGGGGTTAGAGACACCCCTTCCTCAGGGCAGAGGCACACTGCATCCGCATGCTCCATGGCGCTCCAGTGCCACGGACTCCTCTCTGGCTCAAGACAAGCTTGTCCCATCAGAGCTCACGAGGCCCTGCAGCATCAGTGCTGCTTTCTAGGCCCAGCCTTGTCTGCTGCTCCTCCCACGACACATCCTCGCCCTGCTGGGCTTTCAGCAGCTGGAGCCCTTCTGCTTCTTCTCTGCACTTCGCTCCTCCCTGGAGGGCAGGTCTGGGCCAGAGCCAACCACCAGCTCAGACACGCTCTTGTGCCACAGACCTGCCCCAGGGCTGCGAACAGGACCCAGAGCTCTCCTGCCATGGCCAAGCCCAAGCACCTTTCTGCTCCTACAGCACGCACGTGACTTGCTGAGACGCACGTCTGTAAATGAGGAGCTTTGATTTCACCAAACTGCTCAGGAACCATAAAGTAATTTGCTGAAATTTGGAGCAGACCCTTCAAACACAGGTTCTCTGGGGAAACAACAACCTACAGAATGGCTCCGAGTAGCTGATGGTTTTCCACAGGCAACTGGCACTTCCAAGACCCAGCTTCAAGTGGGAGGGAGAGGGGCAGATACACAGTGGTGCTCAGGCAGGACAGGAGGCAAAGGGACACATTTGGCAAAGGCTGGCATCAAGACTCACTTTTGGAAAGGGAAGACAGCTTTTGATGTCACATCTATTCCCCTTTCTGTGCAGATTACAACAAACAGCGTTGACTTTTGAGTAAGGTGGTTTTGCTTTCCAGTTTACAGAATGCAGTCTTGCCCTTTTTTTAAAAAAAAAACCCCAAACATAGAAACCACAAAACAAAAAAAATCTATATAAATACCATATATACAATTCAGGTCAAAAAAAGAAAAAGAAAGAAAAAAAAAAAGAAAAAAAATCAAGAAAAGATCTTCCCTCCAGGTTGAGTGTTAGGAGTGACAGCAGAGAGGACAAAGTTTTGCCTGCAGCAGGGGCAATTCATTGTGTAACAATTATAACAGCCTCCAGGTTTGGGAGTGACCAGAAGTGCCTGTGAGCATGGCAGAGGGGAGAGGAAAACTCGGTCAGCATGAGACAAGAAGAGCTTTCAGCTGGAGGGGAGGCAGCAGGAGGGCAGAGAACAGATGATATGGCCATGAACTTGGAAGGCCCACAGCAGTATTCAAGTAATGGGAGGGTTAAAACCCTAACAGGGCGTTTGTTTTAAAAGAACACGCTGGCTTTGGGGGGAGGGGGGGTCTCCTCCTCTCACCGGCTGGGCTGAGGCAGCTGAGGAGAGGGGAGCAGGGCAGCTCATGAAGAAGCCCCCAAAAATGGGGGAAACTCTATGTGACTTGCAGCAGGAGGGGAGTGCTGATCCTGGGCCAGGCTGCCTGGGGTTTTCAGAGCCCATCCGTCAGGAGGATTTACCTCTGTGTGCTCCTTTTGGGGATGCACAAACCGAGCCCAGCAGGCTTTGTCCTGAAGCAGCTTTGTGAGTGATATGCCAGCATCACCGAGTTCCAGTTTGCAGAAATAAAAGAAAGGCTGAACAAAGGGACCTTGGCACAGCCTTCACAGTTGGGGGGGGGTGTGTGTTTCTCATCCCAACAACCGCCCAGCACTATTTCAAGGCATGGGGAAAATTCAAGTTAGGGAGTAGGATCTGGTTCTAAACAAAACTCCACCTTGCTGAAGCAAGCCAACATCAATTTTTGCATGAAAAAGGTGTTCTTTTAAAACAAACTAGTAAAAAAAGAAGAACATATGAGGTTACCCAAGTTAAAAAACAAAACAAACAAACTTAAAAAAAACCCAAACAGTCCTGCAGTCAGAGTCACACACAGAAGAACCAACCCACACCTACATGCGCCAGGAACAGTAAAATGACAATATATATAAAATTAACCAATAAAGTGCATGTTCCTTATATTACACCTGCCCCTTGCATGAACTCAACACCATGGGTTCTTGGTAAGAAATCACAGCCAAGGGCTCAGGATCACATCGTATTGTAGAGGGGATTGGTTGTCCGCTTTTTATCATTGGTCTTTTTGAGCCTCCTCAGAGGGTGAGTTCTCCCATGCTGCTGCCGGGGTGTGACAGGCAGACCTCGAGCTGGAGGCAAGGAGTCCAGGACCTGCACCTGGAACACTGGAGGACCCCCCTCAGAGCTAGTCCATGTTGGATCCGCACTGGGAAACAAACTCTGCTGGCTGGAGCTGCACTCTTTGGCGTACTGAGCTAGTGGCCGCTCCACTGGCTTGCTCTGGGCAATGCACTCGGCTGTTCTGAGCTGTTCCACAAAATGCCTAGTGGGCTCCGGGGAGGAAAGGCGATGCTTTCCGCACGTGCTTCCCGAGCACCCCTCCAAACTCCCCCCGTGAACGCCTCGACTGAGGGCAACGCAGGTTAGAAGCAGCGGGTTGGCATCAGAAGATGCCAACTGCCTCTCGGATAAGTCGTCCTTGGAGAGGTCCAAGCAGTCCAGTTTGGCCAAGGACGCCGAGCGCTTCATGTGGGAGGGCGTGGTGAGCCCCGCATGCCGGATCCGAGCCTCAATTTCCTTCGCTCGCTGCTTGACCAGCCCGGGGCTGTCGCTGTGTTCCTCCATGCTGTGGCTGCTGGAGCTGTGGGGGAGGCTGTAACACACGAAAGAGATGTCCAGAAGGTCCATGTTTTCAGCGCGTTGGCTGGTGAAGTCGCCACCGCTCAGCTGCCTTGAGGTGTCATCATCCGCCCTGCAGAGAGGTTTCGGTCTGTCCCTGAATGGGAGAGCCACGTCTCCCTCAATGCCACGTGGCGTGACCGGCTCACCGTCTGTACCCGTGCTCTGCTCAGTAACACCTTCCAGGTGAATTACGTAGGGGTAGGAAGAGCAATCTGGGCTGGCCGAAGGTGTAGAGGTCACCTGGGCAGAGAGAGAAGCAGCACCGAGCTGAACAGATAACCCACCACCCTCCTCGCCGGGGCTGCCCACAGTGAAGGCGGCCTGTCTGTGTACCGCATGCTCTGGCTGCGAGAGGTTTACCAGCGGCAGAGCTCCGAGACAGGTCGGTGCCTTCTCTAAGCACAACGAAGGGTTCAAGTTTTCATCTAAAGACGGGATGGACGCAGCCAGCCCACCCTGCTCACAGCTTGCATTGGGGTGCTCTGCAGATCTGACCATGGGAGAGTATTCGATGATTTCAATTCTCTTTGGGAGGAGGGAGGGCAGGGATGGCTCCTCCGTCCCATCAAACGAGACCACTGTCCTGTACTCCTGTGCTGTTCTCTCCTGCCCTGGGTTGGCCTCTGCAGGCAGCTCTGCCCCAGGAGGCAGCAGCAGCTCCTCAGTGCCTGGGCCCTGTGCCTTGTCACCCTCCAGAGCCAGTTCCAGGGGCGGCTCCTCACTCTTCCCCCGCAGCAGGAGCTCAGCAGCAGGAGAGTCGTTCCTGGAGTTCTTGCGGGTTGGTAAGATGCATACCGAGGATGCGTGCTGGTGTTCCTGCTCCTGCCTCAAGCGCTCCTCGAACTCCAGGGTGGCTCGCCGGACAGAGCCGGGGCACCACTTGGGCTCAGGGTTGGTGGAGCCACACGGCTCTTGCTGCTCCTCACCAGGGCTGCTTTCCTCCAGGTATGATTTACCAGAAGATGGCTGCAAAGAGGGAGCAGCTTCTTGCTCAGCTTGCAGAGGGTCCTTCTCCTTTTCCTGGTGTCCAGCACAGGTTCCTTCACTCTGTTCAACCCTTTCTGACACCCAAATCACCTCCACTGGCAGGTCATGCACTGTGTTCCTCTTTGGTGTCTGAGTGAGGTTGGCTGAAGCCTCTTTCTGCTGGGCAGGTCCTGCTCCCTGGTTGATTGACTCGATCTCTGTGATAATTTCCTTCACAGAAATAGCATTTTCCGAGTGGGATCTTGGGAGGTGGCCTGCACTGGGCAGCTCGGGGACCTCCTGCAACACAGGAATGGGAGAATTACAAAGTGGGTCAGCTGAGCAGATGCAGAGCAAATGGCAGCAACTTAAAGGAAATGGGGGTGCACATCCCCAAGGGAACAAAAAGTGCACGTGCCAGTGCGTGGGGATAGATTACAAGATCACTAACATAGCAGCATTACTGTGTCTGGGATGGCATTTAACATATTCCAGACTGGACTTTCACCTAGACTGAGACTTAAAACATATATTTAATTGCCACAAATTCCAAGAGAAATTTCCTTTTTTTTTTTTTAATCTTATTTTTTTTAAATAAAGAAGTCCAGGTGAAAAATAAAATAATAATAAAATTCTAACACTGCTAGAAGTGCAGTTTGGCACTGAAAACGTGAAAGATTCTGCTCGTGTAGGGAAGGGAAGTACAGCATAAAGAATGGCCCAGTGATGAAATGCTCTGGTTTCCTGGAGGAAAATGGCCCATCCACAGAGATGCTCTTTCTGCCAAATCACTGAAGAGAGCATTGGCCTATTGTATTTGGAAGAGCCTTATTGCCTCACATGGAGATGGAAAAGATTCAGCAATGCAGCATGGGATTTAAATGAGAGGCTCCCAGAAAATGATGGCCCTGGATATCATGAATCCCTGTGAGAGTCCTGGAGGGTGGAAAACGATTTTAAGAGAAAGGTGCCTCAACTCAAAAGGTTACTAAATTTTGTCAGGAATATCCTTCTACCCAGTAGAGAAATGAGCCGTGATGTGCCTGATCCCACCACCCTAGGCCTGGCCAGGCTCTTTCTCCTCCTCCAGCACTGGAAGATCTACATTTGCCTTGATGTACTATCCCAGCGCTGGTGCTTCCCAAGCGGGGAAAGGAGCCGATTTTAACCCATTCTGTGGTAGATTTCTCAAGTCAGATAAATATCTGCACAGGTTTGGGATGCTGGCTGGCCTCAGCTGTTCAGGGTTCAGCTGCATTAGGGGGTCAAGTCCCACCTTATCTGCTCTCCTGAGGCAAAACTCAAAAATAAGTTTCTCACGAGAACAGCTCAGCAGGTCAGGTCAGGTCAAGGTCGACTCAGCCAATGCCCTGCCACTGCCAGCAAACAGATATTTAAGGAAAAAGTGCAGAAAAGGGCAAGTATCTAAAAGTGAAGAAAAGGGAAAGCATTAAGCAATCGCCCCCCCAAACAGCTGCCCTGTTCAGTGACAGCCAGGACTACAAAATCCCCTGTCCACAGCAACCTCGCAGCAAGAGAACTACCTGCAGATAGGTTCAAGCAGCAGTTCTTAAAAAAATGAGCAAGTTATTTTAACCTTTTGTTGTTCTTCATCTGTGGAAGAGTCATCTGATGCCTGAGGAGAGTTTCCAGAGCTGTTCCTTTGAGTATCTGCAGCCCCATCCACAGCAGGCAGCACTTCCAGCACAGGCACCCTGGAGACCCCATTCCTTCCACTCCCTTGCTCCTCCATCCTGGAGTGGGAGCACGTGCGTGACCGGCTCTCCTGGGAAAGCTCCACAAATTTCTCCAAAGCGCTGAAGAAATCGATCCTATCTGCACTGAGGTCTGTCACTTCAGGCTGAGGATTCTGTTGGAGACTTGGGGAATTTTGATTTGGGGATTGGGGAAAGTCTTTCAAGCACGAAGTGAATTCTGCCATGGGAACCAAGTGCACGTTCACATCATGCTTAAGGGCGTCTTTTTCTAGATCATCCACTGTCAAATCAGGAAACTCTGAAATTTCCAAGGGGTGCTGCAGTTGCATTAAGGCCTCAGAAGCATGGCAGTTATCAGGGGGGACAGAGTCTACACAACATCCTGCCGTATAGCCATTGATATTGTTCAGGTTCAGCTTGTCCTCTATCTGCTCCGTGTGGAAGTCTCGACAGGTAAACTCCAGGTGGATCCTCTCCTTCACACACATCTCCTCGATCGTGTTTGCATCTTCCGGGAGCTGTTGCTCCCTGTCTAGATCAGCTGAGTAGATGGGAGACGCTGGCTGCTGGTTGTCATTGGTCTTTGCCTCTGAGATCTGGTCAGCTGAGGTGGTGATCTCCTTCTTGTTCAGCTCCAGCCCAGACTTGCAGATGGGCTCGTGATGGTCCGAGAGGTCGCTGTCTGAGTGCGAGCGCCACAGTTTATTATGCCGCTGTTTGCTATGGTGGAGAAAAGCAAATGAAAACATTGAGTAGTGTTTTCACATACCAGAGCCAGATTCACCTTGTTGCAAGAGGATGTGACCTACACAAAAAAAAAAGTGCCAAATACTGGAGTCATTGACCACAACTACAGCTTCACCTCAAGAGTTCATGGCCAAACCTGCTGCTGGAGAAGGCAATCCAACAAGCAGCCACTCTCCCCTAGCTAAGTGCCACAGCACTGTTCTGCTCCACACACACATTCCCCAGCAGTATTTTATCATTCTGCTCAACAAATGCAACGGTTAACTGACTACAGAACTTGGACCTCTCTCAGACAGCAAGCACTGTTTCATTTGTTAGCAGGTGAGCAATGACCAGAAGAGATGGGGTCCTGAGTTCTGGACTTGAGAGGATGGTGGACACTCAAAGTCCAATTTCCCCCATGGCTCCTTCTTTAAATAGTTTCAAACAACTGGTCTCTGGTAACCAAAGGTATAGGGTGGGATGAGTGGGTGTGGGCGTGTGTAAAAACCAGAAGACATCCTCAACAGTCAACAAGCAGCCCAAAACATCACCTGCCTTTCATGGGTAGGAAGTTCAAGAGTTCTCCAGGTCTTGGAAATCCCCTTTAGGAAGGTCTGAGCAGTCACAAGGCCAATCAACTGCCAGCGGCACTGCACCACTTTCTGTATCTCCACCCGCCAAAATACCCAGCCCAGGGCCCCTGGCTTCCAGAGAGCAAAGGAGGCAACTTCTTGTAGTGGAACCACACCAGCTAGCCATGGCTGCAAGGGCTTTGCCAAGTGACCACAGCCACAGGGCTGTGCTTCCATCGTTTGCCCCTAGGAGGAGAGCAGATACCACAGAAAGGTCCTTGGATCTGCAGGAGACCTTGCAAAACCTCTCCAGTCCCTTGCTAATGTGAGCAGGCACTCCCAGAAACATCCACTGGCTGCAGCAAGTTAATTAACAGATGATATTGAATTAAGTACAATGAACCTGCTCAGTTGTGGGTGCCCAACAGTTAAGGAAAATAATCCATCGTGGATTTTGCTTTCTAGGCCCACAGTCAAGCTACAGCCTTCATGTATGACACAGGGCAGAATCAGGTCCCTTCAGAGGAAAGAAGGGTCAGGACTAGAGACCAAAAGGTAGTGCTCTGGGGTGCACGTGCTCTGTCTCTAATGGGTTTTGGAGCAAAGTTTGACACTGGCAGCAGAACCAGGCTTGTCTGGGAGGCAGGCTGCGGCTGAAAGGCTCTGTGTGGGATGCCGAAGATTTCCCATGTCTCTGCTCACATAAGGTGGGGAGAAGCTGTTGTTGTTTTTGGAAGGCACTTCCCACCCTGGTGCTTCAGTGCTCCAAGGCTGGCCGGCTGTGTCCACACCAGCCTTGGCCCAGGAGCCTCCCACACTTCCCACCACACAGCCAGCTCTCCAGGCTCAGGTATAAAACTACTGCTGTTGATTCACAAGTTGCACGTAGGGGATCCCAAACAATGTTTTCCTGTAACCTATTCACAACTAATAAAAGGAACAGGGCTGGCTCAGACTTTGTGTGTCTATCACCAGAGGAAGGGGACAGTTTAACTAACCCCAGGAAGTATGACAGTCTCAAAGAGCAAAACGCGCTGCTTGTTATGACTAAAAGCAGGCAGGGGATTTTCATTTTACAGCTGGAAAACATATCCCAGTTGCTATAACCCCTACACAAAACCGTAACTAGATAGTGTGAGCACATGGCTGCCCTCACATACCTTCCCTCTGAAATCGGAGCAGTCACATGAGCATGAATCTGTTGGGTTTTTGTTTGTGGGTTTGTTTTTTGTTTTTTTTTTTACCTGTCCTGGAATACCACAGCAATAAACAAGGCACAAGAGGCCAGAGGGCAAAGCTAAATAACACAGAGGAGAAAGGAAATAAAGCAGTTTGGGAGCTGAGAAAGGAACCGCATAAAGAGGGACCGTTTCTGCAGCACAGAGAGGCCATTCCTTGCTCCAGTGAAGCTTCATTTACTGCAGGCTTTTCAGTCCTACACACAGAGATGTAAGGCACTGCTCCTGCATTTTTTAAAGCCTCACAAGTAATCCTGTTCATGCCATTGTACTGGAACTTGCAGAGTAGGTCAGGAGCAGCGGTGTGCTTAAGTGGGAGAGGAGCCACACACCACAGAAATGATGGCAGCAGGAAAGATTTACCTCCTGAAAAATAAATTACTCTAACACAGGGAAAAAAAAAAAGTCCTTAACCAAAATATTTGTACAGGGCAGCTCTGGAGATGTGCCACCAGGTACCAGACTGACAGATCACCTAAGGCAACTGCAGAGCTGAGGGCTTGAAGATGCGATACACCAGCTGCTACCAGCCCAGGGCTCCTCGCAGGTGTTCACCAACCTGTTGCAAAGGATGTTGGTGTGTTTTTCACATCTGAAAAGCTTCTTTTCCTCCATCCAGTCTACCCCAGCGAGATCTAATTTCCCAGTCTGCTCAATGCTACATAGCACACCAGAGTTAAGCACTGACCTTTATTAACTGGTGCCAGCAGCATGTTTGGTATCACGAGGCACCAAAGGCAGGTGTGGTGTCTGTCTCAAAGGGTTTCAGTCCAGAAGAGCACAATTTCTTAAAATATCTATTCCACTGTGATCTATCCTGAGACTCGATACTATTTGGCTGCTTTTTGAGAGAGAAAGAGGGTCATTATGGCAGTCAACACGTGGGGAGCAGGGGGAGCAGAAGGAAGGCAGGCACAGAGGACAGGGTGGAGGACAAAGCTCCTGTGTGTGCACCTGATCAGGGAATAAACTGTGAGGAGCCCTCAGCTGATAATCTGTGCAGAGGGGGAAAGAGGAAGCACATTTCAGACACAGGAAGAGCTTACACCAGCAGTTCAGTGTAAAAATTGGGAATCCAGACCTGGCCCAGCAGCAGAGATAGCCAGACTGCTGGGAGCAGGTGGAGAGCAAAGGAAGGATGGTTAAGTCGTTAACCCAGAAAAGGGGAAGGGAGGTCTTTGCAAGGGGATAGGACGGACCCAAAGGCCAAGCAGGGGACAGAGGTGAAAAGTGTGCCCTAAAGAGTGCACAAGTGCCCGAGGTGCTGTTGTGAGCAACATAAGGCAGGCACCTTTCAACAGCATCGAGCAGCTATGAAATAATTACTTTGGTCAAAACTCCCAAAGAGACACCTCCTGTGGCAGGAGGCTCAGCTTGGGTAATCCTGCTTGCTTCAGATCTGCTCCCTGGCAAAGCACACCAGGATCCTAAACAAAATACCACAATCTGCCAAAACACAGAGTATCACTACCTCCTTCAGCTGATCACGTGAAAACATTGCTTAACACATCTTACAAGTGGGTTTCTCAGAAACAGGCAACATTGATGTCTTTTTGCTAATCAGGTGATAGGCTTGGGATTACACCACACTTGCTCAGGCCCAGACCCAGCTCCAGACCAGCCTCAGGACTCCACGCAGGAACAAACACCGCTGTTGCAATGCACAGAACATCCTGTCCCCTCCCCTCACACCAACACTTACCCAAGGGATCTAAATAAAACCAGACCAGCTGCTGAGGAGGGGCATGTTCAACAGAGAACTGTAAGGATGAGACAAAGCAAGTTTCCTGCCAAGCGATGTTACAAGCAATAGGGATGTCATTTATCTCTGCTGGAGCCTGCACAGCTCCGAGCGCTGCATTTGGATGGCAGATCACGGGATGCTACTGTCCAAAACAAGAGTCATCCTAGAAGGCAAACAGCTTCCTAAAATCTCTTTATTACACCCATTTTCCCAGGCTCAGCTGAGATGACCCATGAAAACCAGAGCTCTATCTTTCCCAAGACAATCACAAGCTTACATAACACTGTAATGGAAGTTCTAATTAAAATAATGGACTCAATCATTTAAGCATTATGCCTTAACGTGGTTAATTGGGATCATTCCTTCCACTCACCTGGCCAGCAGGATCCCTTGGTATTCCTCCAGCTGCCGCATAAAGCTGGGGTTGGGCTTGGTGACGGTGCGCCGTTCCTTCACGTAGTCATAAGCCCTGTCCAGGTTCCAGCCGTACTCCTTCATGGCGTAGGCGATCACCGTGGACGCCGAGCGGCTCACTCCCATCTTGCAGTGCACCAGGCACTTAGATCCATTTTTCCTGAAGCAGGAGAAAGACAAGAGAGGATCATTAAATGGAAAACAAGGCCTCTGAGAAGCTTAAGAAAATAGCACTTCTTTAACAGAGCATTATCAAACACATTTTCAACACCGTGGCCACAGGATGTGATCTGATAATCCAATTTACAAACTGGAGCAAGACACAGAAAGTGAAGAACAAGGTCTTAATACTCTTAACAGATTTTGTTACAACAGCTCTTCTGAAGCTTTTATCGCAAAGCAGACAAACATCAGTTGTTTGCAGACTGCTGAAGACTAAGACAGCATCCTTGAACTTGGCCCAAATGGCCTAGTATTGCAAATAAAAAGGGCATCTATCCACAAACGTGGTGTCATGTTTAGAAATGCAGCCCTGGAAGACACCGAGTCATTCAGCTGGGTGTGGCCATTGGCTGAACAAGACCAATGTTGCTTCAGTCAGGGGCTTGACACCCCACCTACCTCCCATCCACACTTTGAGACACACTGGTAGGTCCAAATCCAGGTAAAAGCTCCATGGACCAACCAGGCAGATTTTTCTTGATACCACCATTTCTCAGGACTGTCTATAGGCAGAAAGCTCCCCCTGGCTCTAACAGTCGTTCACCTCAGTACCTGCCCAAATGCAAGCAAGTGGAAAAGAACCTCTTCTTGACTAGAGGCAGAGACTTCAAATGACAGCTGCAGGGCAGCATCCTGCTGCAAGCAGATGGAAGAACCTTCAGCTTTAATTTGGTTTTCCCCATCGAAGGCAGAGCACAGTGCCTTTGACTGCAATGAGCAGCTACTCAGCTCACTGAGGCTGGTAAAGAGCCTGAGAGGGCAGCCAGCACTCTGCTCCAAGGAATTAAAAAACATGTGTTTGCTGTGAAACACAAGGAGGAAGGCTATGGCCTTCTCTGTGAGCTCTGTGCGCTGGGCAGTGTTGGCACAGAGCAGGCTGAGACAACTTGGGTTTGGCACCTTCAATGTTCTCCTTCAAGTGCTAGGTTTTCTGGACTGCCAGCCACGTGAAGCTCCCACAGGACAAACCAAGAGGCCACAGAGCACACAGTCATATGCCTCAACACGCTCAGACCTCAGCTGCTCGTGGTGCAGCCTGCACCTGCATCCACACACCCCAGACACTCAGAGACATCTGCACTGCTTGGGCTGTACCGGGTTCCAGCAGCCTTTAAACTGCTCTAAGACTTTTTCAACTTTGCAAATCAAATTAGTCAAAACATTTCGATGTTTTCGGTGATTAACCCCCCCCTCAAAACACAACAAGCAGAGAGGGCAAAGAAGGGGACACAGTCATTGCTCCAGTTTGGAAGATTACCAACTTACATCACCTCACACACAGCACTGAGGGCCAATCGTTTAAACCTCAATGGAAAACATTCTGGGGAGGGCAGTACTTCTGAGGATAACAACAATTTAAAATCAATACTTAAGGGAATACAATGATGCATTTAAAAGAAACCATCCTAAATAAATTAAGTCTTGAGCCACACTCAAACAGGTCAGCTTTTGAAGGCTATGAGGACTTGCAAGCATCAACTATATATATATATTAAGAGATGACAGACTGCTATAATGGAAATAATACTTTAAAGGCAACATATGCCAATCTTCTTTCTGTCCCATTTTCCCTCAAGAAAGCTGTTGAATTAACTGGAGACAGCTCATATGACTGGGATGCAGTTCTTTGCAGTGTAAAGGCCCTACTTTCAGTATCTGCTATCAGATTACTCAGTGTGACTGACAGCACAGAGACTACACAGGCATTTACTCCCGTTAAAGGGAAGAGTTTGCTTTGGAGTGTTACACTACAAGAAATCACTTCCAGACTGTGGGCTTCATTGTGCAGCCTCACAATGCAGGGAACAGCTCGTGTTGGTGTTTGATTGACAAAGTTTTGCTTCTTACTTTTGTCAAACCCTACTTGATTTGTTCTTGCCCTTTTCTCCTGACAGCACCTCTGCAGATCCATTGCATTTCCTAAGCAGCAGGCAAGCTGCTAACTCCAGTAAAGAATGATCTCCTTCACTGCTTGCCTGGACTGCAACTGGGCAGAAGCCACTCACTAGTCCAAACCTGCTCCTTGTACAAGCACCCGCAAGAAGGAAAAACTGTGGAAGGCAACTCTGAACATTTAGACAAACTACAGAATGAAAATGCTTTGATCCTAGGTAGGCAAGGAGGAAAAGTAGTTAAGAAAATCAGCAGGAAAATATAAAATGCTTAGTATACATCTTAATGTGTTTGTTTTGTTCTGAAGAGACTTACTTTGCCTTGGAGATGAATTTGTAGGTGTCATTCCAATAAGCCAGAAGATCTGTTGCTTCTTCATCATATACCCGAATATTATGATATTCGAAGAGCCCAGGGAAGAAGTTATCTATTTCTCGAGTCACATTCAAAATATACCGCACCCTGCATAGAGACAGAGAGCAGATAAGAATGCAGAGTGTGCAGAACGCAGCACGTTCAGAGAGATATCACAGCTGCTACACAACAGCCTTGTCTCGCTTTGTGAGTGGCAGAACTCAAAGCATTTGAAGTTGCAGTCCTGAACAAACCTCCTTGGAAACCAGGACTTAATGCAAGGAAGCAGTGGCTAATACAGATGAAAGGCTTTGCTGAGCAATTTAGAGCCTACTCTCTGACAAAAGGGCTTCTATCCATACTACAAATTTCTACAGTATGTCAGGTTACACTGCTTGCCCACTATCTCTCTATTCTAAGTGTTAGCCACGCTTGTGTCACCAGAGCTCCTGCACAGGCTGTTCAATTGGTGTTTGGACTCCTTCTCAAAACCCCTGTGTGAATCTTTCATCCTGCTGCACCAACAACACAGGAAGATTGAAGGCATAAGCTCGTTAGCAACACCATAGTTAAACCAATATATAAAATAACTACAGAGAGACGTAACAGACAATGAGTCACTGGGGAGGATTTATTTCTTATCCCTAAATTTTCTGGAAAGTAAACTGCTAGCAAAAGCACGTGATATTTATGTACACTACATCCAGTATTTTTAGCCCTAAGGGTTACTCAGAAGATGCTTATGAACGGCACTCATGCTGGGATATCAGAAGAAGAGCACTGCAAGGAGTGACATCCCTCTTCCCTAGCAGGTATGAGATCGCTGGCAGTCAAGTAGGACCTGTCTGACCCAAGGAACTGCAGCAGATCCTGAGCTGCAGGAGGAGACTTTTGCCAGGCTGATTCTCTGAGGTACAGAAGTATGCTAGCAATTCAATTCAGCAGAGTGAACAGGTTGTGTTTTTTTCCCCCCCACCGGACTGGCACAAATAAGACAAACACGTAAGTAATGATTTAATGACAAAATCTTGGTGCTTAGACCCACCAGCCTAGAGAATGGCCACTCTAAGTTTAGGCCTATAAATGTAGAAAGGGTAGGAGATAGAGGAACCCCTCAGTGCTAAGACTGAGAGCTACAGGACTTTAATTCCTACTGGTCCCCACTCAAAGCAACAAATGCTCTTTTACATGTTTTCCTTCCTGCCATAGTCCAGAGGTCCAGACTCCAAAGCACTTCTGTAATCGTGAGACCTCAGTCCAGAACAACAGGCTGGAGCAGAGGGCACAGAGCCAACTACACAGCATCCAGTTAAGTAACTGTAGCTTTTTGCTACTTTTATGGCTGTGAGATTGCTGGCTTCCTTTGTTCTCCAAGGGAATGTCAGTCAAGGTCAGGGAACAAGATTCCTTTACTTTAGGGTAGCTGTCTGTGGGATGTGGACTTTGGAGGAAGCAAGAGCTTGTTCAGATCTGCAAACCCTTTAGTAGACTCGGGTTACACAGCAGGTATGGAAGAGAGTTTGTTGCATAGACAAGTGTTGAGGCCAGGCTCTTGCTTTTAAGCTGATGGCCTGAAGCTACTTACCCTCTGTTCTGCAAGTCTTCCAAATTGGAGGCATTCCATTCCGAGCCCTGCAGGAAAAACATGCAAAGGGACACATCAGCCAGAAGGAAGCATGGCCAGGCAACTGACGGAGGGAGGGATTGTCACCAGGAAACTGGAGGAGGGAGCTGGCCAGCCAAGTGTTGAAGAGTGGGGAGTCTTTTAAGCAAAGTGGCACACAGAAGAGTGGTAACAGGGCTGATGTTCTGTACCTTCTTTCGCCCCATTAACCAGATCTGTTCTGAAGCAACAAGCAGCTCTGCAAAGCATGAGCCCAGCACCGTATACTGGCACTTCCTGCCAACCACTGACAAATCAACCTCAGCAAAGATGAGACCACTCCACCCTTTCCCTGGAGGCTGCTGCCAGCTCTACCCCACAGAAGAGAGACTGCCTGCATTTAAAAACCATCCAGGTGCTCTTTATACATCAAACACCCATCTCGCACATCAAAGGCAGCAACACCATAAGCTCACTTGGTTACACGTCTTCTCTCTGAATTCAAAGCCTGTAGGAGCAGAGAAAGAAACACATTTAACCCTGGCTCACTAAGCCTCTTCTCCGCAGCACACACAGGGCCTCCAAGCTGTTTGTTTCCTGCTCAAATGCATAAACCCTGAGGAGAATACCACTCAGAGAAAGGCTTCCTTCAAAATTTAAGGCGCACAAGGTATCTACTTCCCTGCCCTAGAACAGCTCCAAAATAGAAAGATGGTTCAGATGAAGGAGTAAGCAAGAGGGACCCAGGCAGCACTGCCATCACTACCACTGCAGCACTCACGGCTGCTCCCACTGCACAGCCTCCCACATCACCCCAGGGCCAGGACAGGGCTTCCTGTCTCTACCCCACCAGGATTTCTTGGGAGTGCTTACATTAATTCACTATCCCTTCTGAGCCATGGCACTAAGCTTCACGAGACTGGGAGAGGCCCCCTCCATTTGGGAAAGCCAGCTGGTCCAAGAGGAATGGCTTTGTTTAAAGTTGAGCCAACCTCACAGGCTAGGCAGCCCAACCAAACTTATGTCCATTGCTTCAGGGTTGGGAAATCCTGCGGAGCGCTGACTCACCCGAAGGAGGTGCAGGAATGAGACAGGCCCCAGCAGCAATGAAAGGCAACTAAGCAAGCAAAACATTAAAAGGCAAAAGGTTTATGTTTCCTTAAGTGACTTATCTCCAGGATTCTTAAACTCCTCTGTTCCTGCTGTATCACATCAACTCAGAGCTTTCCCATGTTACAATTGCACCTGAATCATTGCACAGCTCATCCAACAGCTCCCCTCCCTCTTTGCTGTAGTTATGCCCTTCTCAAACACATGTGGTGTGTGGGTACCCTGGACAGCTAAAGCTATAGAACCGGTCTTATGTCAATGGAAGCAGCTCTGAACAGTAGTTAGAATTAAGACTTTTTTCCTTCCATCCTCTAGTGATAGGGGCTACAGCTCGGCTGCTGTAGTGGCAAAGCTCAGTACAGCCAAGATGCCAGACTGCTTTTGCTCAATCGTACTAGTGTCCTGTGTCTTGCTTAAGACTACACGACCCCAGGATCAGCCAGTCTCTCCTTCAGAGTTCATTTAAGTTCCTCCAGAGGCCTCTGTGTCAACCAAGACATAGTGAGCAGTGTTAAGCATGTTTACTCTTGAATTCACTGTTACTTACCAAAAAGACGTGATCAAATATCTGCGTGGGGCTGTCCATCTGCCCAAGGATCACTATCATTTCATTGTCAATGAACTCTTTGAACTCCCGCAGGTTACACACCATCTGCATCTCCAGCTCAGTGCGTATCTGGGCGGGGGAGGAAGAACACAGGGAAGCCAGGTGAAGTTTCTTTGTTCTGGGCCTTTCTGCACAGTATAAAGTACAGAGCTCTCTAGTTTGCATAACAGCACTTCCAGCGCTGCTCCCTCACCACGCACCTCTTTTGATGTGATGTTCTCCAAATCTTTCTGCATCATGATCTCCCTTAACTTGGTCTTAATTAGCCGTTCCGTGCGTTCCCGTTCAGTTGGGCTATCAGAAGAAAGCAACAGTCACTGGAAGGGAAACAAGCTGGACTCGTGGCACTTTTTAAACAGGTATTGTACAGACTGGATACTCTGCAGAGTCTCAGAAACTCACACTACTTCCCCCAAGTATGTCCTCAGCTAGAGGGAATTCAGGTGACTCTAAAGCCCAGTTTAGAACTCCACTTGTATATGAAAGAGACCAACTGAATGCTCTTAATCCACTGTAGTCATCCAGAGAACCTCTGGTATTTGGTAAAATTTAAATTGGGAAGGCTGCATTATACTCTCTGGAGCAATATCGAAGCCTCCCCCTACCTTTCTTGGAAAGGTAACAGCTCCAAAGCTCCTTACATGGCGAGACAAGGGCAGCTAAGCCTCTGTGCATTCCTCCAGCCTCTGCTGCCAGGGGCCTTATCACCAGCTGCAAAAATAGCCTGACTAACACCAGGGGAAGTTGCAACAGAGCAGCAGCACAGAGCTGTCTCACCCATCAGCTTTAGAAGGGACCCAGCAGCACCATCTCACACCACTGTTCCATTTCTCTGGAAGGCTGCCAGGATGGTGACAGCATGGACACTTCTGTTTTTCAAGTGTCTAACTGGTGGTTTACAAAAAAAAAAAAAAAAATCATTAAAGTTCCTGTTCCTTTTAACTTTATCCATTATTTCAGGACTCAATTAAGAGAATGCTGTCTGGGTGTCCCCAGGAAATCCTTCAATCGCTGCCACCAGGGAAAGGGTGGCTTCTGTCAGCTTTATATATGAAAAGCTACAAGAGAGTATTAATCTGACAGCCTGCCAAAACTTTTCAGCCACCCTCCTTGCACATTAAAAAAAACCCAAACAATCAAGTGTGAAGACTTGTTCACAGCTGAACAACTGCTTAGCGTTATTATTCACTCACTGAACTCCAACACCAGGAAATATCTGAGAGCATATATCAACCAACTGAACCATTTTACTGGGAAAGCAGCTGGGACTAGTGAAGTAGTTTCTTCTACAACAAACCAGGCAACTAACTGGCATCACAACTGTACACAGACCATCTCTGAGGTCAGTATGGTATGTATATATATGTGGTATCAGTACCATCAGCAATTACTAACTGCAGGGGTTGAAAACCTTGCCTGTTGATACAGCTTGTAAATTTTGCCTTTCCAAACTATCTACCTCAGCCACTGTTTTGGACCACATATCACCAGACATCCAAGCATTCAGCTGGAGGCAGCTTGGGGCCTATACACTGTCCTGTTCCACGCTTGCAGAGCTCCTCAGAACGATGAAAAGCTGCATTGCTCTTTGTCCCCATTCTTAGGTGTATCAGATGGATGCTTTTGAGGACACTTCTGAGCTCTGTCTCAGAAGTCCATATATGAACATCTCACTTTACAGAAAAATGAGCTAAGTAAGAAAAAAAATATCATGTTACTTTAAACGTGCTCAGACAAAGAGCAAAGTCCAGAGGAACCTGCTCCTTCCAGGAGACACCTGCCTAGAAACCAGAGGACAAAACCAGCAAGATAAGGGCATAGGTACTAGAATACACCACATGGACTTGCAAAGATCCATGAGCTTAAGGCCCAAGGTAAACAATCAGACTGAAAAGAGAGGCTAGAGGAGATGCAAGGGAGCCCCAGGAGGGCTGAACTTCCAGCTCTGGTGTTTACCTAACCAGGGGTCTGCTTATTACCTGGAACAGGAAACCTCTCCTCATTAATACCTAGTTAAGAGCAATTTCTTGTGGAAACTCTCTCCTCCTTTGAAGGCCACAGTGCTTGAAAGCCAACATCTTGGCTCAGCAGAGCCAGACCAACTTACACATCTGTGAAGAGGGCGGGAGAGTCAGGCCGGTGGGACTGGACATCTTGCATGGCATTCCACTCGTTGACTGACGACTGGTCGGAGTTGATATGGCTCTCATAGTAACTGACCCACGTGAGGAAGAGGCTCCCAGGGTAGTAATTGTTGCTTCGTGCCACCTCACAAGCCTTATGTAAACTCTGCAGAGCAGACCTAGAAAGGGAAAAATACAGGATTAAAACTTCTTCCTTCAGCTGGTATCAAACACAAAGCGGTGGCCAAATCCAGGATGCTGCTCACATCTCATCAGCTGGTACAAAACCCAGTACAAGATGCCACAGCTCCCATCACCAAGCAGGAGGCTGTCCTGCCCATGCAGCAGGGATAACCACATGCTGCAGGAGCTTTCAGGTCTTAACTGACTGCCAAGACAAGCCTGGAGAGCAGCAAAGATGCCCACAGTTCAGAGGGCGGAGGCATCTGTGTCTCTGGCTCTAAAGACTGCTATATAAATAAAGTCGCAATAAGATGCAGAGTTTGTGTCCAAGACAGGGTGCTCTGACAGCTCCTACCATGTCATCACCTCCTCTGTGTGCAGGGCAAGGGCACCAGGAGAGCTGCACAACCAAGGGCTTAGGACTTGACTTCACTGAGGTGTTTAGGTGTCTGCCCTCCCTCACTGAATGAGGGATGGCAGAATTTTCTTCAGCTGCTGCTGGGAAACAAATTCCTCTCTCCTATTTTTAGCTTGGTTTAAATCTTTGACTGGGATCAGAAGGATCCAGGTCAAAATCACTGGGGTGACACAGTAGCATGACACCCTGACAGAGGATGTATTTCAGCAATGCAAAGAAGCTTGAGCCAGAAATACTTTCATGGCCAATACATTCTTACATGAACCACCATAAAAGGAATGAAAAATGCAGGCAGTTTCTCTTTCCTTCTCACTGTCACAATGAACACATCTCAGTGGAGATGCCTAAAATATGCACAGTATGTATTTCCTTATTTATGATGAATAAATAAAAAAATATATTTCAAAGCAATTCTAATTTGGGAGAGATTCAAAGCAGCAGCTCTTTGCAAGAAAAATTACCTATTCCTTCCTGCCCCCAGCCGAGACGAAGGCACGGCCACACCAGCATCATCAACTCACCGCTGCACACCAGCACTCGCGTGGCTTTTTCCTTTGGTATTGAACTTCCCTGTCTCTGAAGGAGATTTCTGGCTGCTTGAGTAGGTCTTGAAATACCAATAATGTAAAGCAGCACCTGCTTGTTAAAAGCTCGAGCAGCCAAAACACCTTGGAAAAAGGATCACTGGGACAGGTTACAGTAAGTACTTACCACATGGCCTGTACAGACACTGGCTTGAAGATATGAACCCTGTTATCTGTCGATACACTGAACCCTCTGGAGAGAGGAAAAATGGCACAGTTAAAATGTGTCCCCCCCCAGAAAACCTTCTCAGTTAAATACCGATAGTTTGTAGCACATTAGAAGAGCAAAGGAGAAGCCCTACGCATACACTGCTGAGTTCAGCTAGCGAACAGATCAAAATAGCACACTAAAAGCTCTAAGATAACTTTTTTAAGCAGCTGCTGTTCGGGAATGAAACTAAGACACTGGGATAGTGCTGGGCTGTGCTGTTTACCTTGGCAACACAAACTCAGTACCACAGCTGGGAGCAACAGAGTCCAGCTAAAGTGATCCTGGAGCAGCTACCAAGGAAAGAAAAGTCATTCCATGCACTTCACTGGACAGCTTTTTGTAAGCAGCACAAACAGCAGCCTGCAAGTCAGGTGTCTATTTGGCAGAGAAACATCATTCTTATTTTATATTCAGTTAAACACTGCCTGCTGTAAGTGTGATGGAGGAACACTTAATAGGATCCCTTTAAGGAGCTTTTGCTACACACCCACTCGCCAGTAAAAGCTTCTTTACTCCAGCTTAAACACACACACGAGCCACTGTCTCAGTACGTGTTTATTCACAGATAAGTCAATTATTGGCGCTCCCTGCCACAAGCACTGTGATTTAAAGCCTCTGAGCCTACTAACCCAATACAGGTCAATGGCAGGAGGTCTGCTGGACCTGTTAGGACTCTGCGATCATTTGAATCCCTCCCCATACACCGTGCTGTAAGCTCACACAGAGACCCTCTGCTATTGACCTAGAGCGTACAAAAGAGACTCACCCATCCCCGTCCAGGTGGATCAAGGTGTCACTCCACAGCGGCAGCACCAAGCCCATTGTACAAGTGCTACTGTAGTAAGAAAGAGAAGGTCAGACCATCTACTGCAGCACTATGCTATTATTTGAATTTCACAGCAATGGTTCTCTATTTTTGTACTCATTAGAAAAAAATAAAAAGAAAAAGAAAAATCCCACTGTTGCTTCAGGGACAAACAGTGCCAGTGTTGTTCTACAGGTATCTGGCAAGGATCATAACCAGACAAAGGGTACAGTAGTACTCTTTCAAGTAAGCTTAAAGGGTTAACATATGTGCAGGAGAAGAGCAAACAGGATTCAGAAGCAGCAAGCTGTGGGCGGAAGGTTGGGGGGGGTTCACAGTCTTCAGTCAGCTCAAGGCCTTCTTTACAGATTAGCCCCTCTCAGGCTCAAGCGCTTTGGTTCTAGCTCCAATTTTGTAATTCTCAGCTTTGTTTTCTTCTTTGTCCCTCAGCCACAGCTGGTGGGAACTAGGATCAGTCCAGTGCAATAGCAGGGTGACTGGCAGCACGGCAGGTTAGCAATCGCAGCCTATCACTCGCTGTTGACTGCAGCCCCTTCTTCACCCTCCCACACCTCAAGGAAGAGCACAACAGCCAGCTGAGACAGACACCTCTTGGCAATCTGCTTTGACCTCTTTGCCCTCACAGTCACCTGCTTTCTGTAAGGCTGAGCAAAAAGCCAAGTTAAAAGCAGAAGTCAAGCAATGGAAAAAACACAGCGGCAGGGGAACCCCAGCACAACCTGCACCACATGATCACACAAGAGATGAATTTCATAAAGCTGTAAAACCGGTCCATAATCAGAACAGCATCTTAAAGAATCAAAGAATGGTTTGGGTTGGGACCTCTTAAGGTCACCTAGTTCAAGCCCCCCACACTAAGCAGGGACATCTGCAACTAGAGCAGGTTGCTCGAGCCCCACACAACTTCACCTGGAATGGTTCTAGGGATGGGGCATTGACCACCCCTCTGGGCAACCTAGGACAGGGTGTCACCACTCTCAGCATAAATATATTTCCTCCTTCTCTCCAGTCTAAATCTCCCTCTTACAGTTTGAAACCATCACCCCTTGTCCCATCCCAACAGGCCCTGCTCAAATGTCTGTCCCCATCTTCCTGACAAGCCCCTTTAAGTACTGAGAGGCCAAAAGAAGGTCTCCCTGGAGTCTTCTCTTTTCCAGGCTGAACACCCCCAACTCTCTTAGCCTGGCCTCCCAGCAGAGGGGTTCCAGACCTCAGATCATTTTTGTGGCTCCTCTGGACCCACTCCAACAGGTTCATGTCTTTTCTTTACTGAAGACTCCAGAACTGGACACACTGCTCCAGGTGAGGTTTCACCAGAGCAGCAGAATCACCTCCCTATGAAGCACCTTCTTCCCAAGACGACCTGGATTCAACTGCCTCCTGCCCTTACACTATTGCTATCCACTAGCTGCTCTCAGATTTCCACAAGCCCTAACACCCCCCATCAGGCTCCGCAGCTCATGAGAAGTGGGGGAAGAGGGCGAGACTTGAGGCTTCAGAGGGTCAGCAGACATGAAGCCCTGTAAATGCACACGCCACGGAGTGAACTAGTGCCCAGCACAAGGAGACACTACAGCACACAGCTATTTCTGTTGACAACACAAGATGAGCTCATGGAAAGATGCGATTTTAAAAGGCTTCCCAAGGTGGCCAGGGTATTTTTAGTGATAGTGTTCAGCAAGCACTTATCAGAGACCATAGCAACAAGTCTACATTAAGTTATAAATACCAAGTGGGCTAGGGGAGGGTGTATCAGACTGACCATCCAGAACCTACGTAACTCTAGCAGAAAGCTAAAACGACCCTGCATGTTATTAAGAGACTGAATTCCAGTGAGCTCTCGGTTATCAAAGGTGGCCGTGCTGGTGTATCACAGCCAACAGCGAGCTCCAAGCTCACAGAAAACTGTGCAAGGACAAGTTATTCTTACGCTACTGCATGAGCATCTCTGAGCTACAGCTGCACAAACATGCACAGAAAGGGAACCAGGGGCAGCATCAGGCTGGTCCCCTTTTTTAGCAGGCATCACTTGAGCTAAACATCCAAACCAAGCCACTCAAGCGCAGTGGCCGTTGTGATCAGCAGGCTGTTTGGAAGGCAATTTCTTAGCCAAACAGTTCAGAAAGATTTTTCTATTAACCCTGCTCACTACTTGAAAGTAATTTCTTCCATCCAGGGTCAAAAGCAGGACATACTCCTGTAGGAGTTGTGCTAGAAGTAAGACTGTATGAAACCTTCCCAAAACTGTTTCAATACGACTCTTTGCCTGCACAGGCCAACTCTTAAAAGCCACGTGCCTCCATGCCCTCTCCAAAGCGCCCATGGTCCTCTTCTAAACTTGAAGTTTCTGCTTGTGAAGCTGCTGGAGGTGCTGCCTCCCAGCTTACAGTCACTTCAGCAGCAAAAGCTGCTCCCCAGTCACATTCTGCAGCTTTTTGGAGAGCGTCAGCAGCAGTTGAAATGATTGAAGCAAAAGCACTAAACCCTGATGACATCCTGATGTCTGGGGAGAGCACACGTTGTGCAAGATCTGCCATCAGCAACCCTGACATTCCCGTGAGGCCCTTTGTGCCATGACCTGCCTGACAGCCACTCTCTTATTAGCTGCTCTCCTGAACCCTGATGTCCAGCTTTTCTAATTGCAGCTTTTTTTCTTTGCATGCAGGTTGCCCCTATCTCTGGTGTGCACATGCAGGGCTTGGGGAACCTCACCATTCAGAGACACTTCAGGGCTCTTAGTGTCATGGCAGAAGCCTGAGGAATGGAGCAGATGCTGACCTGTGGTGCTGCCTTCCCATCTGCACCTCCTTTCAAGAAATACAGAGGGAATTCCGCACCTCAATAAAGGTGTTAGGCTGGAAAATCTGGAGTGGTCTATCCCGAGAAAGCATGGACACCAGATGGTGGTTTCTACACCTGACAGGGTGACAAGGACTTCCCACACCCGGACACTAAGAATACCTGTCATTAGATGAGAAATCCATTCCTAGGACAATGCTCTCTTCGGTGTCTTGTCTGCCGTTGGTGGACACTACCACCATGTATCTAGTGCGGTTCTGGTAGGTACTTTCCAGTCTTACAGCCTAAGGAAAGGAAGGGGAGAGATCAGCAGTGCAGCCAGCAAAACACACACCCCCCATTACCTTTACAAGACACTTTTTCATGCTGAGTGAGAGGCGCAGAAGCGGTGATGCAGTTTGCACTGGTACAGATGGCCCATACTTCTTGTCTGGAAACCCAGCAGAAGAGGGAGAAGCTACTTCCTCTCTCGCACAATGCTTCCCTCAACAGCTGGCATGTTCCCGGTGCCTTCTGCACACCTTGCTGCAGATGTGCTCTGTCCCACCAAGGCAGTGTTTAAACAGCTGCTTACAAGGCTGACTGCCACAGTTCTCTGACTGGTCCCAGGCTACTGAGCTTCATGGAGCATTACATGTTCAGCAAGACAGATGGGTGTTGAATGTGCTCTTCACCTCTCAGAGGGCTTTGTCCAAAGAGCGAGGGCTTTCCTATAAACTACTCTGTGCTACAACAGCTCAAATGAGACTCTTTCCACTACCTTCCCAGGCAGCTGGACAGGCAACTAGGACCTAATTCATATGTAGTTTCCTCTGAATTCTTTCAGCAACTTCCTTAGTGCAGAAGCAATGTTACTGCCTTACACCTGGCACAGAAGATTTCCCTGTTACTAGGCTGCATCCATGGCTGGGTTCAGATTGCCCAGAAAAGGTGAGTCATTGTATCTCACCACATACCCTGGTGCCAAAAGAGAGATCTAGTAGGACTGGAAGATGCCTGAACTTCACCTCAAACTCCCCCAAATCTACTGACAGCATTCAGAAACCATCCGTGCAGCTAAGCTGTGAATGTCAGACCAACACTGAAGCTCCTGGAAGGCTACACTGAAGCGTAATGCTCCCCCAGAAGCCACAAGGAAGTGAGAACTGAAATGACTCCAGGAATTCTTCTTATGGATGGACTGCTACTTAGTGAGGAGCTCAGGGAAGGGAGGCCAGCATTGCAAGCTTTGCCTATAAACACCTGCAGTAGGCAGCCTTTACTTCCAACGCTTTTTGGACTCTGTTCTAAGCCACGTGCAGTTTTAACAGTCACAGGATCTCAACTAGGGAAACAAGGACACCCCTAGAAAGGAAGTGTCTTAATTATGTACAATGAACCTTAACTTTGGGCAGCCTAATCCAACCCCAAGATGATGTCTGACCTCAACGTTTACCATATTGTTAAACTGCTGCTTGAACTTTGAACAGGACCCGCAGAGAGCAAACATGGGCGAGCAGGAACCATCACAGCCCAGCCTCACCCTGCGCTGCAGACAAGACACCCGCCTGCTGCGACTGGACCTGGTTGCCAGATTCCTTGTGACCCAAGGGTTGAAGCTCCAAGTGTTGTCTGACATATTTCAGAAACTGAACCTGAATTCCTCAAACACCAGCAGCCCTCCTGAGCTACTGCTTGTGTATACATGTCTTGGTGGCCCACAGGAGTTCACAGCTCAGAGAGCCCAAGCAAAGCTCACAAAGTAACTATTGCATGGGATCCCTCAGCAGTAGGCTGCTTTTCCAAGTACACTCATTTAGTTCTTTCTAACTTGGTCTTGAGGCCATAATGGCCTAGCTTAGAAGAAGCCCTCTTCAGATCTCACCTGTTCACTAGCTAGTAAATCTCAGCTACAAGATGTGGCAGAGTCTACAACAAACAGCGCACGGCAGCTACAACAGAGCTCGCTATGTCACCAGGGTGTTCTACCGCGGGAGCCTATGCTGAGAGCAGCAGGAAAAGCTTCCCAGTGGCATTGCAGGGAGCAGCAGCTCTAGTGATGGGGGCGGAATAGCAAGTGCAGGCAGGAGACTGTTGATTTGCGTCTTCTAGACTTGTCCAATGGGACCTAAGACTAACAGAAACTACTCAAATGCTGATGCCAGCAGACAGACGTGCTCTGTTCAGCGAGAGACTGTGCCCCACCCCATCTCTTTAGGATAAGTCATGCTAAAACCAGCCTTATTTTCCTTCTTGTTCCTTCAGTCACTGGGATTCCTTTGGAAACTTGGAGGATCAAAGTGGTCAGTCTTCACAGTGTGAATTCTGCCAAAGACGGCTGTTCCTACAACTAACCACTTGTAGCAAACAGAAAGGGGGCTCTTCAACCTAGAAGAGCAAGCAATCACCAAGGTCTTGGTAGTTAAAAGTCATTATCTACATTAGGAACCAAACCTCAAACAGAAATGTAGACTTGCTGAAAATGAGAGCAGGTGGACAACAGTTGCCCTCTGTCTGGGGCATCCACACGAGTTCTGTTCTGCTTCTCTTGGGTACAGTCCAGCAGCAAGAGGATTAACATAATCTAACTTACTTTGTTAAACCAATTTGGCTGGCAGTAATGGGAAGTGTGGTCTTACTGCCAGGTCCTTTAGAACAGGGCTAGACAAACACTGACCAAGGGTCACGTAGCTTCAAGTCAGTGGGGTGAGACTGTCAGAGGGCCAATTAAGAGAAGCAGGGCACGGCTTACTGTGGCGCTCTAGATTCAACACTTACACCCCTACCACAAAGCAAAGAACCATAGCTGGAGCAGATAATGTGTTTTGCTAAATTTACTAGACTAATCAACCAGCAAACTCGAGATTGTAAACCAGCCAGCCTCAAAAGTTACTATTAAGCTCCAAGAGGCCCATCAAAATCACAAATTAGTCTCTAACCTTTTCATTAGGAGCTAGTTCATATGCTCACCCGACAGTAGGGACACACCAAGTAAGTGGTCTGCTGCCTTTTAAATAAAGATATCTGAAATCCCAGTCAACTTAGGGAGGATGGCCCAGATTCAGGGACAGTGATGAGATGGAAGGTTCTTTCTTAACAGCTCATCTAGTTATCTTTCTCCTGTGTTTGAGAAGGTTATTTACAGTCTATTCAGGAACAAGTCATCACCTCTAGTCCTTTCAAGGCCAGCAACATTTTCATTAGTTTTATGCTCACCTAAACACAAGCCAACTTTATCTTCTGCTCCATTCTTGGTTTGTCAGAAGTGTGATGTGGTATTTTACCAGCCCTTAGAAACAGTACATTCCAAGACCTTTCATTTTTTTTCATGCTACACAATAGTAGATGTTTCATACAAGAGCACATTTCTTATTGGGATATTTGACTTGAAGACAAAAAAAGTGCCCAACTTTCTGAAGTCTTCTTTTATTACTGAACACATGTGAGTGAACAAGTCCCTTCTCTGCTAAGCTACAGGAATATGTACCATCAATTTGTACTCTTAACTCACTTTCCTCCTTCCTACTGATCTTCCACTGGTACCATTGCTCTAATCCTGCTCTCATGAAAGGCTAAAAAAACTCTGCCAATAGCTCCAAAAGAAACAAGAGTTGTTCCACATTTTAAGCATAGGTTTATAGAGCATTAGATTCCTCTGTTGGCCTCTGAGCTGTGAAGCCCGCCCTCTGAATGACAGCAGCCAACACAAGAAGAAAATACATTTCTCTCAGTACTGTTTATATTTCAAATCTCATTTGTATCTACTATTTTATGAGAGAGTCTATTGCAGCTCTGCACACCCTTCGTTCGTCAAGAATCAATTAAATTCAAGTAGACTATCGAACTTAACCTCATGCAAGATTTCAGCATTCCAAATGTAGCTCTGAACAAAAGGGTTTATGTCTCAGCCCACAAAGTCCTTATTCAGCTGTTAAGGCTGATTTGTCCCAAATCACACAATGTAGCCAGTGATATTGCTGAACAATGACTTGTTCAATAGCTTCCAATGTTCTAACCCTGGCTTGGATTCTGAAAAGCACGATGAACCCCCATTCCCATCACTTTCACTGAAATTCTGTGACAGCAAGGTATGCCTGACAAAGTTTAGGAGTAGGTCCTTTAGTTCGCTTACGAAGATCGCTTACAGAAATTATTTTTGGCAGTTGTTTCTAATGTTAAAGCATTCCATAGTTATCTCAGCTGTTTCCTAGCTATACTCATAGTCCAGCTCCAGCACAGCTCAGGAGGATTCATCAAATCAGAGGTGCCAGAATAACACTTCTGATGCTGGCAGTCCTACTTTGGGCATACGTTGCTAAGAAGCACCAAGACAATATAGGAAAGAAACTTCAGGCTCCTGAGTGATGAGAGGTGCAGATACACTGCAGTCATGCCTGACCTTGTAGAGCACTTCAACATGTCCTAGACAGATTCCTCGCTGCTCTTCTTTGGCTTCAGAGGTCTTATAGCAATGCTAAAGCCAGTACTCCCCGATTCTCCTTACATCGTTATAGAGGCAACAACCCAGAGAAACAGAAAGACCCAGTCCGGTGTAGGTGCAACAGCTACAAGGGGATCCTACATGCTCCTTCTTGATAAGCCATGGCCTTCTGGGATGCAACTAGTCAGGAGAGCAGAGGAACAGAAATTAACTAATGTGGAAGGGCTGGTGTTCATGCTGGTCAGACATAAGTCACCCAGGACACAAGCTAATTTACCCATCTTCTCTGGCAATTGTTACAGTACTTTTTGAGAGCACAAGCACTCGGTGTTTGTTCAGACAAAGGCAGTCTTCTAGCCATACAGTTTGTCTCACTGAACAACCAAACAAGCAGGCCTTTCATAATTAGCTGCTTTTCTACCTCTGTGGTTGCAAAGAGGACTCCCCAAACCCACTGATGAAACCACCCAACCACACACACCCCACCGCTTCCAGGAGTTACACAGGTGTGTTTGTCAAGCTGAACTTAACCTTTGTATTTGTTAAGAGCAGATAAGCACAAAGCCAACCTACCAGTCTGATGTTGTCTTCTGGGCGTAGCAGTATGAACATGGCCTGCAGGTGTTGCTGGAGATCCCCTGCAGGCAAGAGGGAAAGGTGAGTGCACAAAAATAGTTTTAAATCACATGCAAGTTCCTGGCTGTCCAGCCGGAGCAAATGTCCACCAAGAAACCTGACACGTCACCGGGTGCATTGTCACTTCCACCCACTCAGAGATGACAAAACTCCATCTCTTAGTCAGCTGCTCTTTGCTCCATGTGCTCACCTCTTCCCATCCTACTATGCTCTCTCCTGATAAATCCTATCATCTTTTTTACAGAAATCAAAAGCCCTTCAGTAATCTTTGCTCCTTTAAAAGACAGGGCAAACTAGGTAGAAATGAACCCCGCCCCATGGTTCAACATCTCTTCCAACCATGTGCTTCAAATCAGGAACCTGCCATTTCTTTTACACCGACTTACCACTTGGTGCAGAGCTACTGCTGAGACAAAAGTATCCCCTTTGAAGTGAGCTCTGGTCCTATCTTAGAGCAGCATGTGCCAACAGAGGCTTATGTAGCAACCCCACCCAAAAGCGGCTAAGAATTGCCCCTAAGAAGTAGTCGACACGAGTGGCTACAAGTGCATTTTCTAGGAGGGCTGACTAACCTTCCTGACTTCCCTTTCCAATTTCTCAGATTCTAAACTTTGTGCTGTTTTCACACGCTTTCAGAAAAAAAGGAGACCTCAGACATGAAGCAGCATCCAAAAGTTCCATATAAGAGAAGAAAAGAAACACTGCCCAAGGAGAGCGTGGTACCTAATTTCCAAGGGATTTTTATAGCTGGTGACCAGCAGGGCTGAAGGGCTGCTGGGGGCCTCCTTCCTGACGGGACCGAGGAAAGCTTGTGTGGAGTGGTCTACGCAGTACACGGCATTCCCTGCTCTCCCCCTCCTTCCTCCTCGAAACACATTTCAGCATATGGAGAACTGAGTCAATGCCCTGGGACTGCATTTTTAGCCGGGGGTGGGAAAAATTAAGGCACTCTGCAGTGCTAGGGAAGTCACATATGAAGAACCAGTGGTGACAGACACCTGAAGCTACTTCCTGCCCAAGGACATTGTTCCCAGTGCTGGAGTGGCTGGCACGTGCCTCCCTAAACAGCAATTATTTAGGAAGATAGGTACCACAGGAAAGGCCAGCTCATCCATCGGATGCTTGTCCTCTCAGGGATGCCGTGGGAGACAGGATTTCCCCACGACAACACCAATGCAAAACCCTGGCAATGCTGCTCCATTCCAGGAAGTTTCAGCTGCTATGGCTGTTGGCATCACTGAGAACTGTCAACTTGACAGGCCAAGGTCCTTATCCCTCAGGTGGCACCTCCTGCCTGCAACCCAGAAGATCCCAGCAAGTATTTGACTCATGAGGCATTTGCAGGTCTTGGGCTGCTTGAAACGCAAGGTTCTTCACTTCAGTTCTTCCCTTCCCAGACAGTAACAGTTCCCACCTATTGCTGCCAGTAATTCACCATCAGGAACCACTTTAAGAGCTGAAGTTTCCAGAGTTTAAAAAATACCACCAGGACTACTGGATTATCTCAAAACATAAACAAGAGAGGAAGTTCCTAAACCAACCTTTTCTGCAAGGCCAGTGAAGGAGCTCCATTAGCCCTCGCTCTCAGAAAGTGTATTCCCTGTTCCCCAGCCTGCCTTGCCAGCCTTGGGAGCTCCAGAGCTAGAAAGTAACGTATTGCTTCCTTGGCCAGCTTTAATCAACTTGCAGCATTTTCAGCCCTAAACACACAAGGCTTTTGTAAATTTCCTGGATTAAGAAAAAGCAAAGGAAAGGTTTTAGAATGCCAGAAACAGCACAAAGATATCACATCCTGTCCTATGAAGAGCTGTCAGCTTTGCTGGCATTCCCAGCACGACCGCTGCTTCCTATCACATTGTCCAGCATCGAGCAGATGCTTTTGTTTCCTTCAAGCTGGCAGGCTAGGTGCAACGCGCCAGCTAGGGTGGGATCTTAAAAGAGATTTACAGTATCCTAGAGATGGCAAAAGCCCCAGGGAAGTTACATCCTTTTCTGGCTTCCTCTAGTGTTGCTGGAGCGTGAAAAGTGAGCCCACCAGACTACAGAAGCCAGCCCACTTGCCAGGTGGCACAGGACCGCCCAGGGAGAGGAGCACGGGCAGCTGGTACCGTATCTAGTCAATCTGCCAACCAGTGATTTCCATTGCTGAAGATGATATGATTAAAGAAATAGGTGTGAGCATTAATTATTTCCTGTTATGCATTTACTCTTTCTGCTGGATTCCAGCACCTCAGCTGAATTTGAAAGGCAGGTCAGGAAGGTTAGTCAACTTTCCTAGAAAATGCTCTCGTAGCCACTTGAAACACTACTGCATCCACAGGCGGCAATTTCATACTGGAAAGTTACGTCCGCTCTCTGCCCCTTCCTAATCTTGTGTGCCAGAGATAAATCACAACACAGACATGGGAATGAAAGCTGAGCATGGATTATCAGAGTCCAAGAAAGGAGACTGTTGCCACACGCTCTCCTAGCTCACTGCCAACGGCTGGTTCACCTCTCAGAGCCACTCTCCTACATCACTGGTTTAATTTTGATGGCACAGATGTTTTGCTCTGGAAGGTGACACACTGATCCCTGGTGTCTTGATTTGTTGGCATATACTATATATTAGAAATGTTCATAGAAGAGAAAGATGATGCACACTCTCATACAAAGGAGCCTCTTCAGTGACACCTCCAAGCACCATGAAAAAAAACCCCAAAACTGTACCATTCACATCACTTGACAATCAGGGAAACTGAGGAAAGGACAAGTACTGGGATGCCTGATTAAATCTCACCCCGTAAGCTGAAGAGACGCAAGTAAAGAGTCTTCTAAGAACAAAAATCCCACCCCTTAGGCAAGCCAGCCTCTCCAGTACAAAACCTCTTGCTGTAAGCAATTACAACACACCAGATTTCCTTTCTTGGCAACCTGGCTTCTAAGAGCTCTGGGCTGATTGGATGAGTGACTCTTTTTCCACCAAGGTCTCCAGACCTCATTCAGCTGTAGCAAGTAGATGAGGCAACAAGAGACTCAAAAGCTGTTTGTGCTGCCTCGTGTAGGTTCAGAGGGAAAATCATTCAGTGGGTCTCCTCTGCAAGGTAAAGCCAGGACAGCAAGTGACCTGGGCTTCTATTATACAGAGGACTTTGGACACATTAAAAACCAAGGCAGGTCAAGATAAACTTTTAAAAGACTTAACTCTATTTGCATGCTAAACATCATTTCATTTCAGCCTTGACCAGAAGGGCCGGCTTTAAATTAAGTTTCAGAACAACTTGCTTTCTTTTGACAACTGGTAATTAACGCATCTCCCTCGAAGCAATTTGAGCGTAACTGCTTGTACTATGTCTGAGTGGAAGTACATAATTAGCTGCCTTTTGACTTAAACTCTTTCTATAAAGATGTTTATAACAGATTTCCAGTTGGTCTAGTCATCAGCCAGGTAACTCTGCTGGATGTAGAGCTGGATGAGTCTGATGGTAACAAAATATAAAAAAACGTACCCTTGGAATCAAACCAAATCACCCTTCGGCGGTCATCTGTTGACAAAAAGTTGACTCCAGCCTTTCTCTTTCTGTCTCTGCCCAATATACAAAAGTCTAAAGGTCTCAATGTTGGGTTTTTCCTGCTGATTGTTTAATGGATAGGAAAAACCCCACAGTATCTAAACCCTGTAAAACACCATCAGTGAATAAGCACCATATACAGAGTGAAAACCAACCTACTCTGATATGCTTGGGTTTCATTATTCAGGCTGACTTTTCAGACAAACAGTCAAAGCAAAATCACAGATCAGACTTTCAGCAGATAAGGGGGTGGAGTTATGACTAAATCCATATTATTCACTCTGCTCACACATCTGAAGTCACACTGACTTTGCTGAGAGGTTTCTTCAGCACCACGTAGAAGCTATTCTCCTCCCTTTCTTCCATCACAACTGGTTACTTTCAGATCAGGAAGGACACTTACTCATCCTGTATCATAACACCAAATAATCCATGTGACGCGTCAAGGTTTTGATGGCAATCCTCCAGTCCTGCTCTCATACAAGAATCGTAGAGTGATGTCACTTGTTCTCAACTCTTCGTGATGTTTATGATTGCTGCCCTGATGTCACTCATTTGTGTGGGATAAACAAGAGAGTACTGAAACCTTTTATTCTATCAGCATTAGATATCACAGCCTGGAGACGGGCAGGTCTGGCTTTTATACACACGTGGTGTAAACAGAAATGTGTGTCATCTGGTGAGAGTGAACTCAAGAAAAGTGGACTCAGAAACAAGAGTGAGCAGACGAGGCTGAGCTGACAGAGGTAACACCTTACCTGCGTGCTTGTTGCGCCTGTGACTGATCCTGGGAGTAGAGGACCCATTTCCTCGTGGTAGGAAGAGAGCTGCACCTTTCACAGTGAGGAAGCTTTCGCTGATGCTGCAAGGGGAGAGACAAGCAGTGAGTAAGGAAAACTCTGTATTATCTTTAAAGGGAAAAAAGCAATGGAACGAGAGAGGTTCAAGGCACTGGATGCACGCTCTGTTCTTTCGCACAAAAAGAGATTTAGGTCCGATTATTTTGTTGGCAAAGAACTTCTCCCTCCACATACATACTGCAAATATTCAAAGCATAACCGAGAACAACACGAACAGAGAAACCCTGAAAAACAGAACATAAGCCTGGTGCCGCTCTGCCTGCAGAGGTGGAACCTGAGCAGGCAGAGGGGATTAACCTATGGCTGTGTTTTTGATTTGGAAGTCAAGATGAGATCCACATTTCTAAATGGTGATTAATACAGCAAGCCCACGCATCTCTCTAATTATGGACTCTGTTAACCCTGTGCTTTGTGGAGCAGGCACAGCTGATGCCCTGCAGAAACAAATGTCTCCCTCCAGCAGTTAGCCAAAAGAAAATTAATGTATATCATAGATTAAGAAATCACAAAACTACTGCCTATGAGCTGTATGACAGTTAACGCTGAAAGACTTCAAATTAAAAGCAAAACCATAATGCTGTTGAATTGAGTCATCACTTACTGCCTTTATTTTGCCCTTTCTGAAGTTACGTGAGGAGAGAGGTTTGTGGAAAGGGGCAATAAAGGGCTCTCAAGTTCTGTAGAACAGCTGATACTTTAAGCACATCTTCCACTGGTTTTCTTAGAGATGCTGCGGCTCATGGAAAAAGCCAGACACACTACGGCTTTTGCAATTAAGCCATCCTGTTGCATAGTTAAGGGTTCCTGCTTTTCTCAGGATTGATAAGATAGTCATATAGGCTTTGAAGAAAACCAGAAACAATTCTACAGTCAACAGGATGGTTGATGAATATGATAAGACAGGATGGGAGAGTCCCTGGCATCATGCACCCCAGCAGCTCCCTGCCTTGAAACAGACATTGGCTTGCTCTCTACCACTGAACGAGAAATCAGGAACCTCTTAGTTCCTTTTTCTGCTTAAACAAATACCCAAAGTAATTATTTATTAATTTCCTTTAAGGGATGAGGACCAGGAAATAACAGTGTAAAAAAAACCCCATACATTGGAAGAAATTCTGTATTACAAAATGCAGGTGAATTGTAGAACGTGCCAAGTTTCCCCCCTACCCTTCACAGCTACTTCTGCTCTGCAGAGTAAGCAAAAGCTCCAGGGACACGTTTCAGTAGCTACTCCAAGACAGACATACACCTAAGCACGACTGAAGACAGCATCACAGAGAGATCAAACATGACCAAGAACCAGGACACAGCACGACATGAGCCTCCGATCTCCCAGCTTCATGACTTAGCAATAGGCTTTGCTGACTATGTTTTTATAGGTACAAGAATTATAAAAAGCTTGTGTTAAAACTGGATTTCCCCCTAACCTCAAGCACATTTCTGGGCAACTCTCCATTTTGCTGGTGGGGATATCAATAAATCAAGTTTTCTGAGCTCTAACAAAGCAGATGCACACACTTAGACCTCCTTTTTTCAAGCCTGTAGCACATCCCAATGTTTAGACTGCACTGTCTGTCATAATCTCAGCACTTACTGACATCGTTTCTCCCAGGACTATTTTCTAAAATTAAACCAGATGTCAAACACACACTGAATGTCTCAATAAAACTAGAATTTTAAAAAGGAAAAAAAAAAATTATTGCTCATCCCAAATTAAAATGGATCAGAGATATTTTACCTACACTGAGGTTTCAAACAAAACAAAACAAATGTAAATGCACTGGGCACACAGATGTTTCCTCAGACCTTGACTGAGCCCTTCTAGCTTTTGGTGACAAATAGATCCTTTGAAAGTCCTCAAGCTACACAGTTTCTTAACATCTGAACTGAAAAAACACCGAGTTATCCTGAAGATGCCAACTTAAAAAAAAAAAATAATAAAATCCCAGCACAGAAAACCCAACAAAACAAAACCAAACCCGTCTTTCTCCCTCATTTAGCTTGAATGGGTTTTGATTGAGCAGTGCCCTAATGTCCTGGAGAAGTACCCTTCTGCTTTCAGATTAGCAACCACAATGGGAGTGGGGCAGGACAGCATGTTGTGGTTTGCTGAGCCTCTTCAGGAGACAGGACAATGACATGGACTGAGGAGACATTCTCTGCTCCTCCTCCTCCCTTTACAATCTCACCACAGAGGCTAATGAATGTTAAGCTGCCCAGGAGGAGAAAAAAAAAAATCAGCCCTCACAGACAGTTTTCACATGGTTAATTTTATCAGCAAAGCCCAACAACTAATATTAGCAATCCTTTAGCCAGTGCTTGAGGTTTCCCCAGAAGGCTGAAGTAGCAACTATTTTTAGTGGATAAAGCAGCATGTAGCTAGAGGGCTGGTTAAAAATCTTCTCACTTCCACCACTTTCTCTTATGAGTAGCTCTCTGCTGTCAGCCACCCACTGGAAAATATGGGCAGAACAGAATAGAGTCCCACCAGGTACATCCGTCCAGGAGGCCACCTTCTCTCCCAAGGCCATGGAAAGCTTTGTTTTGGGCTACTAACCATAAACAGTAAGTTTAACTTGGTAAGACTAGGGAAAGGCAATGGCATTTCTCATACAAAGGATTGAAGCTGAAGAATGTGGCAAAGCAGATCATTCCCGTAGAGCTGGGAGGTCAAACGGGCAGGGCAGGAGTGAGTGCAGGAGATGCCCATCAGCACCGCTGGGAAAAGAGCAGGTCAGTGGAGATAAGAGCCTTGTCCTTCTGCCAGTCACAGCTCTGGAGACACTCACTGTGGAACCAAGGGCAGGGCACAAGGTTGGCACTCCCAGCATCACCTGACACAGACTCCTAACATCAGACAACTCTATCCAGCACAGCACCCCAGAAAAAAAAAACCAAAAAACAAAAAACAAACCAACACCACAAACCAACCCATAGAACCCCCACAACCAAGCCCTCACTCAGAGGAGTAAAGAAGACCTTGGGAAGAAAGGCAGGAAG
>JAAGNO010019617.1:0-16813 GCA_033439905.1 Ceryle rudis | reverse complement strand
AAACCAACCCATAGAACCCCCACAACCAAGCCCTCACTCAGAGGAGTAAAGAAGACCTTGGGAAGAAAGGCAGGAAGTTTATAGGAAAGTCCAAACAGCTGTAATAATAACCACCAGTGAAGCTTAACACCATTCTTTCAGGAAATGCTGATTTTGGAGTCTGTGAACAAAAACAAAACCCAAACCCAAACAAACAAAAAAAAGGCGCTGTCTGTCCTGATGTCCCCTGCACTGACCATGGCTGGCTGCTCTATTGGGGTTGATCCTGCCTGGATAGAGCCAGCCACAATCTTTACCAAAAGCATCATATTTCAGGGCAAGATCACTTCTGGATACTGCCCCAATCTACAAGGAGTGAGGATTCCTCCTGTAGGATGCCAACAGCAGACCCCACTGCGAGATGTTTCAGAAACTCACAAGGTGGAAATGATGCCTGTGAAAAGGGCAACTGGAGGCTCGAAACCACTCTCCTTGTGTGGGACTGTGCTCACCTAACAGCAGAGCCATGCCACCATCCACTACCCATTTTCCCCGCTGACAGCTCAGTGACTCCCAACCATAATCTGGGCTTTGAAATACCTCATAAAACCTGATTTGCCAGAGCCTACTGGAACTTCAGTGCTCTTTGAAACCATCTCCTGGAAACAGATGGAGTATTAAAAGACACTAAATGTAGTTAACAGAGAAGTTGAGTCCAGCAGAGCAGAAGACAGGGAGCCAACTTGGCAGAGGTAACAAAGCTGAGTTGTATTTTATCAGCACACAGTTGTATTTTATCATCACCAGTCCTCTGTACTACATCGAGGCTTTCTTCTCGAGAAGACCTGGGACATACCTATGAAAGAGTTCTTAGGGCTATAAGCAACCCTCAGCACTACAGCCGTGTAAAAAATGAAGCTTCTGTTCCAAGGTTAGCCCTTCACCCCTGCAGTGAAGTAGCAACCTTAAGGCCACCAAGTGATGTGCTGTTTGTACTTCATTGCTCACTGGAAAGAGAACCAACGTAAGGAGAAGACTTAAGCAACTCCTACAGAAATTACTACTTGTACCAATTTTTCTCCCAGGCAGAAAAGATTTTGTAGAAATTGTACAAGGTACATCATCAAAACTGTTTAAAGCCTTTTACACAAAAAGCACAGATGTTCCCCTCTGAAGATCCAGCTGCTAAACAGCAGGAACAGCACAAAACAGAAGTGATTCCCATGCTCCCTGACTCGCTGCCAGTGGCTCCTCATGCACGAGGAAAACACTGCACAGTTCACACCAAATTCTCATTATGCTGCAAAATTGGGGAACCACCTAAAACTTACAGATAGCAAACAAATAGCGAATGCCTTCCCAGCTTGTTACCCTGCACGGCTCTCCGTTACCTGCAAGCACAAACACCAAATAAACCCTTTGAAAGCACAAAAGAGAAAATGTTACTGGTTGATGGATTATGCCAAAGTGATGCAAGAACACAAATCATCTGACACTTTGACACAACCCGTCCTCCCCATGCAGTCCTTCCAGCTAAGGGGCTGCTCATCCAGGCACACCAGCCAGGAGGTGGGGGAATCTGCACCACCCACCAGTTTTCAATGAAAAAGTTTCAGTCCTCAATGTAAAATACTTAGAAAGGAACCACGTAGTCTTCTTTAGAAACCATTCCATAAAGGAAGGAGAGAAAGCCTTTTTAGAAGTACAGCAAGGAAAGTAAAGAGGCACCTGAACAGCTTCTGGCAATATTTTATTCTAATAAACACTTAATTAAGTTATTGTGAGCCTGAGGATGACTTTTCAGTTGTCTCTACTTACTCATCAGAGCAGCTCCTTTGCAGCAGGCTCTGTCCTGTCCAGCCCAGCCCTGAACTGGGCACTTGCCAAGTAGTACAATGCCAGAGCTGGCACCAGCCGGCGAGAGGCGCAGCAGAATTCCTCCCACCACGTCCAACTGCACAACGCACAGGAATGGGCCAGCATAGCAAGGAGCAAGCCTCCTCTTCACGCTGTCACCTCCTCACCAGCCAAGCCCACGACACGCACAGGCTCTGTGGGGAGGTCGCATCCTCCTGTCCTGCTCTCCCTTGTCCGTAGAGGAAGAGGGGAAATTAAAAAGTGATGGGATAGAGGAAATGAAATGTCAAGGTGCTTGGCATTTCAGTAGAAGCCTGCTACCTGTCCTACTTCCAGAAATACATAATTTCTCCGTCAGCCTCACGTGTTTATTAACCAGAACCCTGCAAAGAGTGCTCTGAAGCAGCATCCTAACAGAATTCCTGAGCTACACCTCAGCACTGGAAAACTGAGCTGGGATTCCTAAGCCATGCCCAGCTCCAGCTGTAGCTCCCCATGACAAAGCTGTTGTGCTGTCACCACAAAGGCTTCCAATTCCTGAGCCAAAGGAAGTTTTCCTAAAGGGCATCTCTTGGGACACAACCACCACCTAGCACAAGCTTTGCAAACACAAGAAGCTGCCCAGCAGGACTGTGAACTGCCAGTAAGGGCTTTGAGTTGCCAACCCATCTGCAGGACGTACCCTTCCCCTTCAGCAGCCGGTTGAACCAAAGGCAGCAAAACAAAAGCAGATACACTGACCTAAAGCAGGCAGGCAAGTGTGACAGTAAGGAATGGCACAAGTTGACCCTGGTGTTGGCTAAATGGAAACACTCAGCTGCCCGAGCCCTGAAGATGGGAAGTGTCAATGCAGACACTGGCACTAAAGCGCAGTGAAAGGCAGCCCGTGTCTGAAGAGCCAGCAGCTAAAGAGGCATGGGACAGGGAACTGACCCACTGCAGAACAGTGTCAACCAGAAAGCAGGAAAACAAAAGTAATAAAAAAAAATTCTTGCTTGCCCAGTTCCCTTCTCTCAGTTTTAAGCCAGGCTGCTCTCTCAAGAGCCCCCCGACATTCTGCTCTGACATGAGCAGCCAGAGTGCAGGGGGGATGGAGGGTGGGGCTGTGCACATCTCTGCACATCTCATCTGCTGCCAGCTCAGCTCTGTCATCCTCCTTTTACCCATGGGCTGCAAAACACAAAACCAAGAAAAAGACCAAACCTCCGACGCTGACAGGAGCAGAGTAGCAGGCATCGATATTCAGCTCATTCCCAAGGCCGCGGAACCAGGCGTGGAGGGAGGGCAACCAGGGACATGAGAGCAAGCCCTTGTAGCACGCCACGACTCACCCTGCAACAGCAGCAATTCCAGCTGTAGCTGCTTATGCCCGGTGTGCAAAAAGTTCCAGGAGGGCAGGGCAAGCAGCTCGCTGCTTTTCTGATCACCTCCAGCCACTTCCCGCCCTCTTCCCACTCCCCTTCCCACACTGGCCGGCTCCCTTCCTCCGCAGGTAGGCCTGGGGCACAGCATGACACCGGCTCCAGGACTGGTTCTCACCATCAGCTTACCCCACACTTTACCTGGCCGCAAGAAAAGTCCTGGTTAATAAAACATCAGTCCCCCAGCCAAGAGTGCCTCGGTGCCTGGGTACGCAGCTGGAAGTACGGGCAGCCTGGCAGCCAAGGCCATTTCTCCATCAAACCACCAGATAAGAGCATCTCTCACCTCCAGCATCCCAGCCTAGAGAAGCACCTAACTCTTTCACCTTCACTGCAGTTTGTTTTTCAACAAACAACAGCCCTGTTTCCCTTGCTTATTCTTTGAAGCACCTGGTTTAATAACTGCTGATGATATTAATGAATTATATAGAGGAAAGCAATGTTTTGGCTTCATCACTAGGAAAGTGATAAAGGCATGCTGTTCTCTTCACAGAGGCCAGGTCTCAGGGCTGTGTAAAGCAAAGTAGTAGTTGTCACTACAGGGTAAAAAAAAAAAAAGAGCAACCAAACCCAGTAAACAAAAAAGCCACCACAACAACAGGGAAAGGGAAAAGACAAGGCCAACTCGGGATTGCTCTACACTGACATTTCTATTAACAGGGTCAGCTGGCAGCACACACAGACAAGTCTAGGCTTCTCTGATATCCAAAATAGAAACAAACCCAGGGCAGAGCAAAACAAGGGCCATGACTTACCGAAAAGGGCTCTGCAACGCTGTCAACAGAGGTGACAGCACCGCAGGCAGGGAGAGAAAGGGGAAGCGGTTCTCCGACAAAGGCCACCTCTTGCCACTCAGCACTTTTGCAACTTAAGAAAGGCACAAGGAGAAAACCAAACAAAGCGTGGGAACCCGCTCCACCTCAGATGTTTGACGCAAACTGCATTTTTTAGCAACATCTGCATTTGTGTCTTTTTGTTTGTTTGTTTGTTTAAGGAACTGTTGACAGGCACTTCCTCTGCTCCAAGGTGGGGCTCCCCGGAGAAAGATCGTTCAGCTGCAATACCACAGAGAGATGTAATCACAGAAAGATCTGCAATGCCAAAGGTAACTCGTTTGTAGTAACTCATCTACTGATCCCTTCACACCACAGACAGATATCCAAAGGTGAGGATGATGGGTGTGAACTAAAAAGGCACTGCAACTCTAAAGGCACTCCGTTTACTTGCTTCAAGTGAGGAGAGAATTTGTGGTAAATTCAGAGAGGGTACAACTTGCACAAGGGAGCACTGGTGAGCAAGTACAGCTGTGCATGCAAGTGAAGAGCAACTACTTCACAGAATCACTTCGGTTGGAAGAGACCTTTAAGATCATCAGGTCCAACCATTAACCCAGCTCTGCCAGGTCACCACTAAACCATGTCCCTCAGCACCACATCTCCACTGGTCTGAAGCCCCTCCAGGGATGGGGACTCCACCACTGCCCTGGGCAGCCTGAGCCAGGGCTTCACAAACTTTTTGGGGAAGGATTTTTTCCTAATATCCACTCTAAACCTCTCCTGGCACAACTTGAGGCCATTTCCTCTTGTCCTATTGCTTGTTCCCTGGGATTAGAGACCAACCACCACCTCAATTCAAACTCCTTTCAGATGCAGAAAACAACCACACTTACAGAGGAAGTTTCAGAGATGGGATCTAACCAGCCTCAGGTCATCCAACAAGGCTGCAGGGAGTGTTAACACCCACTCAATACCCTACTGAGTTAATGGTCTACAAGTCAAGCCAGAAAAAACCCACAACACACGCATGCCATCAGTGCTCCTCTGCCACCGGGATCATTTGAATTGAGCTCCAGAAGCCATTCTGCAAACTTCAAAATGGCTTGGGCAGCCTGGATACATTGGTGAGAGCAGTGGCATCCTCTGCAGACAGCACAGAGGACAACAGCTCTGAGCTGAGAAACTCATCCCTGCCAGAGCTGCCTTGCTGCCAGCGCAGGGCGCAACAACAGCTGCTGTTTGCAGCCAAAGTTTTCAGCCCACGCAGCTGCAATGGGTCAGCACTGTGCCCAAAGCAACCACAACCACCTGCAGCATTCCTCTGCCTCCTGGTGCTCCGAGCCTCGCTCTGCAGTGTGGAGCTGACCTTTGGACTCCTACAAACGGATTCCCTTGCAGGTAGGGCTGGGATTTGTTACAGGTGCAGGAAAGCAGGCTGGGGTTTGTTTTAAGCTGGACTCCGGAAGAAGATATTTTATAATTTCTGACAGAAGTCAACATCCACATGGGTTTCCCGTTCCCCTCATGTACCCCCTGGCCTATGAATGAACCATCTCAACAACATCCAAACTCCTAAATCAAATACAACACAAGCAGACCCTTTGCACAGGCATCAGCTGTCTCCCTGCCAGCCTGCCCAGCAGAGCCGACACCGCGAGCTCAGCTTCCCACCCATCCGCGTGCCCGCTGCCGACAGCTCCATATTACATTTCACGGGGCTGCCACCAAACGTGTGCTCACACAGTACCACACACACAACCCTCCCCGCGTCACCTTGCTGCCCAGCCCGTCTGCATCGCTTCCTGCCAGCTCCGAGCCAACATCCTCGTGCGGAGCTCGGGCAGCTCACGGGTGAGCGAGATGTGCCGAGTCACAGCGCCGCTGCCACCACCCAAACGCAACATGGGCTGGGAGATCACGCGGCAGCACGGATGGGCAGGTAATCATTGATCTCAAGGAATACAGACTTGGACACCATGTGATTCACCACAGAAATGAAGATGAGCTATGCAAGGGTGGAGGTGAGCTACCACACAAACATACTCATTTTCCATGCAGCACATATAGCAAAACCGACTTTACTGTCCAGCTTGCTATACACTAATGGAGTCCCAGCGAGCCACATGTTGGGTGGCCCACAGTCACCCTCAAGCTGGCTTCAGAGAATCCGCTCAGAGAGAAAGAAAAATATTCCAAAAAGCAACAGCAAAACAAGTTGTGCAAACAAAGCTCTCATGTGCTCTGCAATTTGAGACTGAAGATAACACACAGAATCATTTTTTTTCTATACTCTGAGCACGGCAGTTCATGTTCTAGGGCAGGGGCAGTTAACACAATTAGGATGCTTATTAAGAAATCTGGGCACTTGGTGTTTACAGAAGAAATTTGATTCTATGCATTTTTTTTAAGCAAGAGACCCAGACCAGAAGCGAGACCGTGAAAAGAATTTGGTTTACATGATAGTCCCTAAAGGCTTCCAGGTCTTCAAGTCAAGACATTCCCAGATTAAAGCCCTACAGGACATCCTTTTGCTTTATACTGTTTAAACATCCACAGACTTTAATGCATACCATTGGGTTCTTGGAGCAGGACAGTTGTACCCAAGAGAGCACTCCACAAAGTTTTACCACCACATGCCGCACTCCTACCAGCTCAGTCTGTCCAAAATGAGAGAGATGCTGTGGTATGAATAAAATGCTTTCCCAAATATATTTTTAAAAACACTTTAATCAATCAACATGAAAAAACTTCATAAGGAGAATATATCACATCAAGGATCAGAGAAAAAAACAAAAGAAACAGCTTTTTGATTCATTATCTTCAGAACAAACACCCCTCTGGCAGACATATACTTATCTTTTTTTTTCCCCTCTCAGAATTTCTAACACAGTCCATGTTGATCATCTTTAAACCACAAAATAATCTCCTCTGCCACCGAATTTGACAGCGTTGCCTTCATACACAGCACATTTCTTTTTAAACTTTAAACAATAGCTGACATACCCTCGAGCAGTTGGTTAACAACCAGCAGCCCTGAAAGGTCTCTCCTCATTACATTTAAATACATTTGAGACAGGCTCTTTCATAACTAATTTTTACTCCAATCTCCCTGCACGTGCAGGATCCAACCCTGTGTCACAGACCTGACCATGTTTGGCCTGACTGGCAGCACCCTGCATGAAGGACTCCACAGCTTTAAACACAACTGTAACACAAGTCACTGGAGACATGCTAAGGTCAACATACTGTCCCCCTCCCAGCAACAGCCAAGTCCAGGGGCACCTATATTTAGACAAAGTATGCCCAGCACTTCAAAGATGGAAGGAGACCACTGACTTGCCTGAACCACCGCCAGCGCTGGCTGTGTCCCCAAGACACAGACAGTCTAAGCAGGAGTTGGCAAGAGCCCTGGTACCCGCTCAAATTGGGACAACCTGTGCCCCGCACCCTCCCCAACAGCCACAGCCCTCCCAGGCACAAGCCTAGCCTTGAAGACCTGGAAAAGCCGAGAGCCGCAGCCCAGGTGTGGGCAGGTTGAGGAGGACATTGCTCCAGTGCTTCTTTTGCTGGTTCTGGTGGAGGTGGCCAGCACTGAGTGCAGCTGCGGTCAGCTGGGGAGCAGGGGTCCTGCCGCCCTGTGAAGCGGCACCGTGCCAGGACTGGGTTCTGCAACCGCCCTGACACAGGGCATGGGATGGAGGGATTACGCTGGGGAAGCAGCCTGGCTCTGGTCACAGCCTCCTTGCCTGCCCTCAGTAAATACAGTAACAGACCCCTGTAAATAGAGCACCAAAACAAGGACCACTCTGTCTCCACACAAAGAAATCAATGCTGAATAATAAGCCTTTTCCTCTGTGCTAAAAAGAAGCAGATGCTTGTTTACCAATAGCATCAAAAATCATCAAGAGGCTGTTGGATTTTACTCATTAAAAAAAAAAAAACCCAGAAGGAAGTTATTTGTTCAGTATTTTAACTTCTGCAGCACTCAGCATTTTCAATTTTCTCTCATTCTTACTGCATCCTCCCCATGCACGAGGGCTATCTGATCCCCAAATGACAGTTTCCAGCAGGAACAGTAAAATCAGTTTAGGACTGACTGTCTCTCCAGATTAGCAAAAAGGACAGTCAGCGGTAACCAGCAATGTGAGATGGTTTGTGAACCGTTTCAGAGAACAGCCACGTGCCAGATTTCTTTCAATAGGTTTTGATTTGAAATTGCAAGTCACAAGGAGCTTTACCTGTTGTGCCGATAGGGCCCGTGAGCAGGCTACCGATCTGCTCACCCTTGCAAATACGCCACTGACTTCATTTGATGGAACAGCAAAGCCACAACTAAGGGAATACAAATGGCTGGAAATAGTAACTTGAAATTTTAATCAGTCAGCAGTGAGAAAATATCAAAGACAAACAATCAGATACAATTCACAGTTGGGAACAGTTTCATGGATTCTGTGTCTTTTCTTCAATCCACTTCAAGGCCACACTTCGAAGGACAGTCCTTAGCATAAGCAAGGTTAACACAAACTTCACATTCTGCCTGGTCCAGCACACCTACGCCAGCAGAAGCCAAGAAAAGCACTCCAGCATTTTGCTGGTGTAAGTGACAATCAGTCTCCGGAGAGCCATCAGGAAAAGCTCTCCAAATCAGACCGTGAGATATAATTATGATGCATTTCAAACTGCAGACTCAGCATCACTTTCCAATCCAACTCTTCCCCCTGCGGATGTAGCAAGTTCTTCCTGGAGAAAACATCCCTTGTGACTCTGCTTTTTCTTTTGGCTCTCTGAATAGGGATCAGCTTACCAGGAGTCCTTTATTCCCGAAATAATTTCCATTAATCACTCACCATACGCCACTTTAAACAGAAGATGACAGACTGTGGGATGTCTAACACTACCACAGCATCTCCCAACTTAAATAAAGGCTGAAATGAAGGGCAGCCCAAGAGGAGAAAGGAACTGGGAGACTTCTAAGTAGCAGACAAATGAACTTCAAACTGTCCCCGAGCATTGCAATGTTTTTATATAGATATCTGCAAACTTTAAATAAGAGCAGGGAAGCAGAACCATTTGAACCTTCCAGACTTCCTTATATCTGCTCACAAAAAAAAGTAAATAAAAGGTAACACAGCACCCTGCATCATCTTGAAGCATCACTGTGCAGTTTTGGATCTGCGATTCCTCACTACAGCTGCAAATTAACCTACTCTTTTAGCACCTTAACGTGACTTTCAGCTAAAGGAGATGTCAGTGCTTAACTTCAAAATGCATTTTAAGGAGCTTCTAACTCAGCATAAAAACCCTGCAAGGTTTCGCTGGCTAAGACTCAGGCTGGAAACACATTAAATAAAGTTTTAATTTACAAGAGTTTAAACTCCAAAAAGAGTAGAGATTCCAGATGTGTTTTCCCTGCAAAAGTCTGGTGCTGAATTTCATGAGAATTAGCACTTTAGGGAGATTGGCAGCCAATTTTCAGTGGTTAACTCAGGTCCTCGTATTTCCTAAAAGCACACAGACCCCTTTAAAAACCACACATTAAAGCAGAAAGACCAACGGAATACTAAACACTGCTGAGTATCACAGATCCAGAGAAATCTCTAACGAGAACAGAGTGTACTTTAGGGAAAAGGCTCTTAAACGGCTTTTAAAAAGGCTCTAGAATAGATATTTGCTTAATTTCAAACTAGAAAGCCTCTCATGAAACATTTTATGATGTACTTGAAGGAACTAGGGACAAGAAAGTCAGTGACGTTGTAATAGCATCAAGGTTTTGTGCTGGGAGAGTCGGTGATGTCCAGCCCCATCTCCTTAAGGCTGGGGTGAGCAGAGGCTGCTCCCCAGAACAGGGGGCTCCTGGGCTCCTCACCCACGCCAGTATCCCAAGGGACGTCTCAGCAACACGCACCAGCCCTGCTCGCCTGCACACGCCAAACGTGTTAACACAGAACTCTTGGATGGGTGTTTATTCTGCACTCGTCACCCCTTCTCGTTAACGAGGCACATGAATATTCCTTCGTTTGCTTTCTTACAACTTTCTCATCATGGCAAACCAACAGGAGGGCTAGAACTGGTGCTGACAGATTATTTGTTTTTATTTAGAGTAACTGGCTTTCAGTCTTTTCAACAGAGAGGAATGCAGCTGCTCCACTCTGCATTTGTGTTTTGATTTTTCCATCTCTTTTTCAAAGCAAATAAAGGAAACAAAAAAACCCCACAACACAACACACCCCACAACAACCCTAACAATAACAACAACAAAGAAGCCAGTGACAAACTCTTCACACACCACCAAACAATAAGCCTTAAAAAAAAAGAACAACCAAGTCTGGGTTCATTTTAAGCCGGCACTGAGATGCAGAAAGCAAGCAGAAGACCAACAGAAGACTTAAGTTTTAGAGGACAAAGTTAAAACTAATTATAGCTTTTCTCTTCTGTACCTTTGTGCAAATGAGGTTCCTCCTTAAATTAGGACCTGACAAAGGTAAATTTACCATCTGATGATCAAAAGGACCCTCCTCCAGTCCCACCTGCTGTTTGGAGTCTCACAAAACCTTGGCAGTACACTCAGCATACGGCTGCCCATGCCTCACTGTCAACAACCATCTCAACGAGCTAGAGGTGGCTGAGCCAGGACACAAGGTCACAGCCCACTCCAAAGCATCCCACGAGGATGCTGGAAGAACAGGACAAGAAGCTCAGATGAGCAAATTCATTCTCTCCACGCTGGTGAACGAAGCACAGGGAGAGAGGAAATACAGCACAGTTCATTGCAGGTGATAACACTGCTGTACAGACAATACAGTCTACGCTCAACACATCCCAACAATCCTCTGCCGGGGCAGGCATCCCAACCCACCCCGGGCACACTGAGACAGCACAGGACCAAGGGATGAACTTACTCCGATTCATTTCTGTGCCTCCACAAGAGCCATACAGCAAAATTCAGATGTAACACACCTCCACTTTTCCAGGGAAAAGCTGGAAGTTTTAACAGAGTGTGAACCAAGCCCAGAACTGCGGAGTTACTGAGGAGATCACAGGCAGGAGAAAGTCCAAGCTGGTGGGACGATATGGACCTCATTAAGCCCTTGTGAGAAATGTGTGAACAAATTAAGGACTTCACTACTAAATGACAAAGATCATTTGTTTAAAAGAAAGGACTAAATCATTTATGGTTCAGCAGTCTGGGGATTTAACCTACTTGTAACAAAGGTGTTTTGAGAAAAAGCATACTTCTTAAATGGCTTATAACAAATAAAACCAGAGACCACAAAGGGCTGAACACAATGCTGATGAGGGCCAGATAAGTACTGGATAAACACAAAAATACACTGAATGAGGAGCCGGTGGCCTTAATATACCTAATGCCCAGATCTGAAAGCTGCCAGTGCCAAGAAGCGCCCACCCTACACAGAGACCTCACAGGCTGGTTTCCTGCATTACCTCCAGCCTTCATGAATGGGGCATGGCTTTATTTTATCATTCTTCTCTACAGGTCTTTCTTTTCCCCAGCCTCCCTCATCTGTGAGTTGATGTCCTTGAACCAGCAGGCTTCTCTCTGTCTCAGAACACCTGGTTAATCCTACACAACACAGCAATAGGTGGCTGCAGAACAACTACTGCCAGTCTTCAGTTCCTCCCCAAGCTGCCAACTTCAGGCTCTAGGCCAGCCACACACACAGAGCAAAGGGTGTCCTCTGGATCCTTCGGCAAGAGCACAAGCATCCAGAATTAACAACTGAAGTGACTTACTTCACGTGTTTGTGAAAATAAGAGTCTTCAGCCAGCTGCTACGGAATGCCACGGCTGGAAACTCAAGTTGCAGATTTGCTCTGTACATTTTATAGTCAACACACTTGAGAAAAAAAAAATATTTACTGAACCAGTTTTAAGCCCATGTGGGCTGATAATTTAAATGCTCTTTGTCAGACCAATGCAGAGGAGTCGGCAACTCTTCAGAGCCTATTGCAGAACGGGATGCAGAATTTTAAACTTGCTCTGACTCCACAAACACTAGTTAGAAGCAACATTTCAAGAAAATTAGCCTGAAGTTGTTTAAAAGACAATGAAGTAATATTTTAGCCAGGGGCTCCATGATAAAGGTACAAGGAAGCACAGTCCTGAAAAAAAATTCCAGCCAGCCTATTCACTGGCCCCCAAAAGTCATTTTCTGCTGATAATCTCACTCAGGTCCTTCTGCTTTGTAGTCTTTAGAGAAGACTACAAGCATCTCCAGAGACAGGAATATCTGCAGAAGTTTCATGAAAACACAGAATCTCAGAGGCAATTTTACCACTCCTTTTAAATCCACCAGCCTTTTAAAACGTGAACTTGGCAGCCCAGCAGCGTGGGCTTCTGAATGAAAACATACTGCTTAAGAACGGATGGTGGTGTGGGGGGGTTGTCCTTGAAGCACTAGTTTGCTGCTCAAGTTTTGATTTTATGACCGATAACCATCTCTGTCTCTCTTCCAACCCCCTACCAGGAAGGATCGGGGAGACAAATACCCATAGCTTCCAGGGGAATAAAAGGAAAAGCCAAACAGGAAAAGTAGTTATGAACAATGCAGCCCTGGCTTAGTTAATGATCAACTCTGAAGCACCAACATACTAATGCTACCCAATTACCACAACCTATTTGCAAAGAGGTTTTAACAATCAGTGGGTAGTAAGAGACCTTTTATGCACTACATTTGCATTATTGCAATAAGCAGAGAAATAAAAATGATGAGAAATTCCCTGACGACTGTGCTCAGTCAACAGGAAGCCCATCCACCGAGCTGGGGGAGCTCAGCTGTGTGGAGGGGTGGGCAGGAAGGGTAAGGGGTCAGGTTCCCTGCCTGCACATTCCCATTGCATCCCTGACACAAGGGTGTCTTCTGCAGTCCTACAAACCCTGAGCACATCATACACGCTCACACAGAAAACAGAACTGCTCTAGTCCATACCGATCCTACCGGCCTCTACAAGAGATGAAGAGCTAATTAACTTGTTTCTGTATTTCAGGCACCTCCAAGCAGAGCAGCCCTCAGCTCAGAAAGCAACTCTGACTAGAGCTCATAGCTGTAACTGGAATCACTCTGCTGATCTTCCAGTCTTTAGAGCAGCTGTTTCCAAGCATCTTGTTGTCAGTTGTTAAATATCATTGACTGTCAGCACAATGGTAGAATACTCACAAAGCTACAGCACTTACAATGGCACGGAGGCAATTAAAGATTTCCAATAACACGCTGCTTGGGGGATTGCAGTCTAACTGCTGAACGGTCAAGGTTTTTGGCAGCAGTAACACTGTGAGCAGATAAAAAGCTAGTAAGGTTTCCCATACAATAAATAAATAAATAAGCAGCTCTCCAAACAATGGCAACAGCAGCCACACACCTAAGTTCTGCCCTTGCAATAACTTAAAATCAGATGGTCATGAAATTTCCAAGCATAAAGGCCACGGCCACATGACAAAGGTAAATGGAAGAGGTGGAAAAGGACATGGGCAAGGCAGGCTGGACACAAAGACAGGTTACAGCAAGGAGGAGGCAATACAATGAGCCTGAATTACCCGGTGTTGTAATTTACCGTACCGTTTGTAATTACCTACACATCCTGTCACTTCCTCTTGCATTGTGAAGTGTTGTTTCTTCACGCTACCCAGAAGAAGGGTTGTCACAAAAAAACTCATTATGCAGACTTGTCTGCTAGGCCAAGTCTGCAAGAACATTTTGTGGCTACCTTTAACCTTCCGCTGAAAATAGTCCTGTTTAACTTGTGGGTTTTACTACCTTTTTTTTTTTTTTTTTTTTTTCTTTTAAGAGCTCCAAGATACACCCAACAGCACTACGAAGACACTATCTGTTGTAGCTCCTTTTCTTCTTACAAAGTTTACAAAATTCATACAAACTCTCAGTTAACATCTTATAATAGAAAACAGACTGGGATAAAGTTAGGTATGAGAACCATGGAAAGTTGCAAGTGTGTTTTTAGATCCATCTGGCTCCCCAAGTGTCGGAGGATGAAGTAGTAAACACTATTGGAGTGCTTTAACACGTGCTCCACGTGAGCCCAGGGAAGGCTCTCCCTGCAGAAAAGAAGCCAAGGCAGAAGTATTTAAATACACCAAAAAATGCCCAAAATTGGCGGGGGGTGCAGGCCCCGAAGCTAGGCCGTTAATCCTCAGGTTCAAAGGAAAGGCAAAGCATCCAGCTGCACCTTCGGGCCCCACTCCCTTGCTGAACGCTGGCCTGGTGGGACCTGGCCACAGTTGTACAGGAAGGATGTGGCGCAGCAGGGAGCAAAAGCTGGGTCTTCTCAAATCCCAAGTGAGCGCCCTGATCGCTGGATAATCCTGCTTTGTTACCAAGCCAGAGGAAAACTGCGACAGAGGAATCTGGCATTATCACAGAGACACAGAAAAAAAAAAAGAAAAGGAAAAAAAAAAAGTTCAGGGGCACCAACAATGACTGAGATACCTAAAACTTGGCCAAAGGCAGAGGAAGCGACTGCAGGCAGGAAGGACCAATCCACAGCAGTTTCTCCAGGTTTCTTCTATTAAAAATTCTTTGGTATTTGCAAACTGTCTGAAGTTTTGCTTTTTAATTTCTATCTTTTCATCAGCTGCCTTAGAGTTTTAGTAGACCAAAGTAAATTCTGAATCCTACACACAAATAAACCAGCAAATCAGCAGAATTCCCCTTAGGTTCAGTGAGAGTAGCAAGACTTTCTGGAATGAGTTATAACTGTAAATTCTGAGCATTTTGATAAACACAAGTCTCTAGGACATTATTTGAATCCTTGTGAACCTGAAATGAATTAGACCCAGAGCAGCTGACTACATTACTGACCAAAAGCGTCAACACAAGAGCAATTTCTGCTGATCTCTGAAAGTCAGAGCTGATTAGCCAAATACATCTACTAAAGAATACACTGAAACAGAAGTTTCTGATAACATTTGGGTCACTACTGCCCTTCCCATTCCACAGAGAACATTTTAGCACAGCTAAAAAACAAAAAATTGGATATTTAGGTCTTGCCCACGATGAAATAAGGACATCCAATATTAATCAGCCTTCGTGAACTTGTAATTAGAACTACGAACTTTAAAATAGGTCTTTATTATGCCAGCCTGAAAGCCACGACACTGTCCTGATTGAGAACACTAACAAAATATTCATCCAGTGCTCGGTCTTACGCGAGCATTGAGGTGTGGGCCAAAAGCTCTGTCATTCTCATGCTTATTAATCTTTCCTTCCAGGAGGCAAAGGACAGCATAAGCTCCTCTGATAACTCACTTATCTCTCTCCCCAGAAAAGGAAAGGGTGGTCCTTCCACCTAAGCAGTCATTTAAACTACTACTAGATACAAGGCCACAGGGCTACATGCGACTGAGGGAACAGCAGTAAGCGGCATTTCCTCTTCCTTTTGATCCTTTTCCATACAGTCTCAAACTGTGGGTTAAGTGTTTGAGCAGTATATAAAACAAACATCTTAAAAGCACTGAAAATGTAACCTAGCTACCTAATACAGCTTGGCATATCATCTTGAGCTGTAACAAAATGTTTTGGCCTATAGTAGGTTGGGTTTTTCTCCACCCTTCCAGAATCAATGCTACTTCCCAAAGTCCAGGGCATATCTAATTTGCATGCTGGCTTCCACAGAACAGTTCAAGTATATCGAAGTTAAAACTCCATTATCAGCAACCATGGGGAAAACTGTAATGTTTACAGGCAACACGGAGAGCAGGGGGGTGTGGGAAGACTAATTACAGGCATTTTGGGTTGAGCATGAAAGGCTTAGAGAGACTTTAACTGATTACCAACTACAGCAGTGATTGCTAATGCTCAAGAAAGGCTGCAGAGTCCATGGACTTATTTCCGTATCAAGCCTAAGCAGGGACATCTACTAAAGACTTTGTGAGCTCACGGCAGCTCAATTGCTAGCAGGAGCTTTTTGCAATGAGAATGTAGTTCTAGGTGGGACCTGGCATTTTATCCTACTATCTCAAAACCTTTCATCATGTTTCCAAGAGATAAAACCAGGCAATGGCTTCTTTAAAGAAATATCAAGCATAACTTAGACCACGGGGACTATCTCTCTAAAAGCCTTATCTACCACCCCATGGCAGCCACTTCCCTCCTTAATCCTTCCAGCCAAACCTCACAACTCAGGCAGTCACTGTTAATTGTCTATAAATTAAATGATTATTTGTATCTGCATTTCAAAGGGGGATGTGCAGCTGGAGAGACTGATTTTTCAAGCAGCTTAGCACAGGGCACAGAGACACTCCCCTGTGCTTTAGGGCTGCCCAAGACTGACAGTACTTAAAAACTGGCATCAGCTCAGGCTCTCCCTAATGACCAGCAAGTCCCAAGTGTCAGGTCTCAGTCATGTTCCTATTGTACCGACCTGAAAAAAAATACCAACCCAACCCCAAATCCGCAGCCCCTATCTGCCACCTTGTGATAAGCCAAAACAAGAACTCAAATAAAGAGGCTAATCTCGACTCAAAAGAGGGCCAAGGTGCACGACGATGGGAAACTTGTGCCTCGCTGTCAAGGCACAACCTGGCTCTACGTCTGGGGGGGGGGGAGCTAGGGGAGTGGGCTGCAGCCCGGCCCCGCACCGCCCCGGGAGTCCCGCACCCGCCGTGGGGTCCCCGCGCCGTCCCCGGGACTGGAAAACCGGCGGCTGCGACGAGAGGTCACGCAGACCCGCGTTGCCCTGGGCAGCTGCCGTGTAACAGTTACCGACAGGGCTGGATGGGACCCAGAGTTTTTGTAAGGAAACAACCAAC